>JAXQGP010000009.1:0-62568 GCA_037040125.1 Kazachstania sp. M6911
TATAAAAGAGATCGATGACATATGTATACTATTTAATATCTTTTTATATAATTTTGTATATTATATATAAAAAGAACTGAACATTATTTTATATTAATTGATATTTATAAGATATGCTATCTATTGAACAAAATTCTAAACTAGGCAATTTCTCTCTAGCAAACCTGCGTTTACATATTTGAATTCTGAATATATTATTGACTGTGTAGCGATTTGAGCACTTCAAAACATAAACACAAATAATGTTTAAAATCATTAAGGATAATGATATTTCATTTAGTGAGATAATTTTCCCAGAGAACTATTATTAGGTCAAATATTTTATATAATAAAACTTTGGTATAAAATTTATTATGGGTGAACTGTCTAGGTAAATCTTGAATATAAATTAGGAGTTAGCAAAAAAACAAGTTAAGGCATATTTTTTTCAAGGAGTCTTGAATACAGCTACATTGTGGCAATGTTACAGTGTTTTTGTATACTGACTATTTGGAGTGCCAGAAGCGATGTTAATAAAATATGTATATAACAATTATTAGAAACCGTTCCTGTTGACCAATAGATGTATGAAAGATTTTGCTATTGATTAAGTGTGTATTCCAGTTTTCTTTGCCGTACCTCTTTGAAATTAAGACCGTGTATGAGATTCACTCTATGTGGTATCATATTTTATTATAGGTTCCTAATCTATGTTGGAATCTCTTTTTTTTGTCTATTACAAAATGTCACCTATACTGTAATTAATTATTTTACGCAAGTCTGCAATTATGCACTCTTTAAAGCCTAAGAGTGACTCCATCACCATTATTCGGTAAGACAATTGAAATATACAACGATAGTATAAATATGAGAAATATACCCCCTTCAATATCTAGGTTAATAGGCCAAATTACAAGATCAAAGTCTTTTGAGATTTTCGAAATTTCATATTTTGTATGAAAAGTTAGTGTTAGTAGTTAACTGGCAACATACAAAGATACAAGGCGGAGTAAACAAAAAAACAAAAGTGATAATCTTTTGAAGACTAAACAAGTAAGTATAAGTTTTAAAGATGAGAGTATAATTGTTCTTCCAGAATAATTAATTCGGTGGCCAACATTTAATCTTAAATTGTATTAAATTTTTTTTTAGAAAACTTAGTAAATGGATTTATTACCCAAGATATTGTGAATATTAGATGAAACCCACAGGCTCAAACTATATGGAAAATCAAAATACCAATTTTGGAAAGTTTATTTATATATACTGAGCTGAATATTCAAAGGATGTATAGTATAAGACTATCACAAGAGCAAAAGAATAAACTAAGTACGTAGCACACGTTAAACGAATAGAAGAATATTGTGCGCGATTAATATAAATGAATAGGCTTATATGACGACATCTGAATACAAGGTTCACAAATGTGAAGAATAAAGAAAACAACCCAATCTATAATATATAAAGACAGAGGTTTGGAAAACAAAATATGTATATTAAATAATTCCTTCCGAAATAAAGTACGAAGAATTTACTGTATATTACACTGTATAATATTAACTAATAAAATGGAGCAAACTAACAATACTAATATTGCTCAACCTGCCAGAAACGAGAATTCTATCAATATACTATATAATAAACGGATGACTTTAAATACAAATATATATATATATAATGCACTAATCAACCTTAATTGAAGAATATATCTTTCTAATGAAGAACATAGAACTGATGAACCCAATAGCACCTGTAACGATACAACATAGTACTGAGATAACTGTAGAGTAGCCGACATATAGGACAATTGTTGTGAAACCACCTAATTTAAACTTAGTAAATAAGATAGAATGAATGAAGACATAGATAGCACAACCGACACCACCTAGGATAAAACTTCTCCAGTGCCATATCCAATTTTCTAAACATAAGGAATGATATGTAATCAAAATAGTAATTAAACATGTGGTTAAAGTTAATAGTAAGAAAGAGAAGAATAAGAAACCGAACATGTAGAAAATCTTGTTAAACCATAAACTGGAGTAAATGAAATATAATTCAATGGCAATTGAACCGAATGGGAAAATACCGGCAATAAGAGTTGCTGGAATAGTCTTTAAATACCATGGTTGGAATGGAATTTGTCTTGCAATTTGGTTAGTCTTAGTTGGATGTTCATCCCAGTGGCATTTCTTATGAGCAATCAAAGAACCTGCAACAGCAGATGGCATTGAGAAGATGATCCATAGACAGACCATGAAGAATAATGTACTTGCTGGAACAACGTCAGATGAATGAACATATAACAAAATTAAATTCATTGATAAAATGACAGAGAAGATGAAACCAGGTACTAAAATAGGAGTTAGGATCATATTAGCCTTCCAATATGGACCTTGGAAAAACTTGTAGACACCCATGGAAGTATAGGAACCAACGAAACCGAATAGAGCGTACAACATAAACATAACTGTAGCTAGGGAACCTCTAGAACTTGGAGATAAGAAACCTAGAGCTGCAAAGAAGATGGTAGTAATAATCATCACGAATAATTGGACACCTGAACCTACTAAAACAGAAAGTAGCATGGATTTATGTGGAATACGGAAAACATCACCGTGACCTAATTTCCAACCGGCATCTTCATGGAATTCATCATCAAGGTTTAATTCATTGTAACGAACAAAATCACTCTTTAAGGCCTTTAATAAGGAATGGATAACGACAGAGGATAATAGTAAGACAATAATGGAAAAATTAATTAATGAAAACCATTGAATAGTTGGATCATAAGTGTGTAAATATTTATCCCATCTGGTTGCCCATACAGTTTCAGATGGACTGAATTTAACAGAGTAAGTGAAGTAAACGTGATTTTCTTGGTCTTCATGTAGTATTAATGGGTTACCAGTTGAAGCACAAGATCCTGTAGATGAACGTTCAATGGATTTTGGATGAACTGTAACACCGACAACACGGTAGTTACCTTCTCCGCGATCATGGTATTCAATATTAATATCGTAATGGTTAACAAAATAAGTCATTTCAACGTTTTCGATAGTTTGAACATTCTTTGGATCACGTTCTTGTAATTCAATACCTTCATTAGAGGTAGGTCTCTTTGGAGCAACGTTAACTTGTCCTGTACCAACGGCTTGGACGACTTCGACAAAACCTAATTCGAAACCAGAACCGTAGAAATTACTCTTGGTTTTAGAATCATAGATCTCCTTAGCTGCTGGTAAACCATCAATTAACCAATTTTGGAAGAACCCATTCTTGATCAACTTATTAATAAATTTGGCATCGTCACCTGGAATAATACTTCCACATAAGGAAGTACATTCTTGATCTTCTAACATTTTAATCTCGAATGGAGAATTGTAAATTCTATCACCAAAGATAACAGAACCCAAAGATTCTGGTTGTTTAACAATCTTTTCTGGTTTACAGAAATGGAACTTTTCGTAATAATAATCATATGAGTATAAATATCTTTCTTTATCACCCTTCATAGTCTTACCGTCTCCATCTAAATGTTGGAAGTACATAGATGGTGATAAATGATTGACTAAAAGTGGAATTTCACCACCTTGATTGAAGGTCATTGGTGCAACACCTGGTAAATAGAAACCTGTAACGGTCTCTAAACACAGAGATGCGGCCAATAGACCACTAACTACCATATTTCCCGACACCATTTGTAACTGTTTACTTATTGGAATATATCTGTATTAGCTTACCGCTCTTAGGCTGCAACGTTCCAATTGAACAAAATTACAAATACCTCTTATTTCTATACACTACTCTGATACTCACAGATACGAATCTAACGAACTGTTACCAGTTTGTTAGTTAATTTCCAAACATCAGAAACTCTTTGTTCATCGAAACTAAAATTAACAAAACTGAATTTTGTCGCGAGTACTTGTTGATCCTGCCACTAATTGCGGCGTTTTCTTGGGACCTCGCGCGTGAAATTTTTTACTAGTTCGTTAGTTACAAACTGAAAAATTTAGTGTGACCTCAGACAGATTATGAGAAGGGAACGAACTTATAAAGAGGCTTACTCTACTTGTTAACTAGTCATAATTATCTTTGATGGTTGACCATTGATCTGATTTCCCAGTGGATTAAATATCTCAACTATAGGGAAGTACCAGAATCTTAAGTAAATTGGACTCCAATTTAATATTAACGAATCGCCTTGTGGTTAATTGAGTGGATATTATTATATATAGAACATTCGCTATATAGATGTAGTATAAATTATTTATTATGTATGCACTAATTTGTGATTGTCTTTCATTGTAGGAGTTTAGTACGTATCGCCATATTATGGAAATAAATGGGGAATATCTAGGGACTGTATGTCACATAATCTCCTGTAAATTAATATCATGCAACAAAGATGTAATGATCCACTGAATCTATGCTGTTCGTTGCGTCTACGGAACACGAACCATATAACCTTCGAAAAGTTGTCATAATATATCAATCAGACATTAATAGGGGCGGGGTTTTTCGTTGCAGCACTCGTATGCTTCTAGAGTAAGTAGATCTTCCAGCAATCTCTCAATTTATACGTCTGACGGACTTGTAGCAGTAAGTAGTTAACAAAACATTTACATGAATTTCATTACCTTTTCAGGAGGAACTGTATCAATCATATCGTTTTCATCAATATGTGGTGTTAAAGGTTGGTATTTGATTTCTTCATCTCTAAATAATGCAGCTAACAAAACTCCAAATAAACCTAATACAGCAACTGTTCCAAGCGCCAACGCTAGCCCAATTAATACTACAAACCCACGACGTATCTTCTTATTCTCATTATGTGGTTTCTTTGGACGGGATGTAGAACTTGTAGTGACTGTCGCAGATGTTGAAGAAGCAGATGACGACGAGGTCGTCTTCGGAGCTGTCACAGTAGAATTTGCATTTTGTAAAATTACCGGAGTGTTAAACATATTCGAAACATCTTGATCAACGAATAGATTTGCACCGTTATTTGTATCCTGGTTCGAATCAGACTGGAATGTCATGAAAGGGGTCCATTGATTAAAGTCATAAACATATGATTGCAAAGATCCATATTGGGAACTATAGAATTGTCCATTTATTACTAATATTTGGCCAGAACCTGAATCATCTCTCTTTGTCAAGGAGTTACTTGAAACAGATCCTGATACAATTGAAACCGAAGATATTATACTTGAGGAATTAAGATGAGGTATTTGTAAGGTGGACCATTCTTCATTTTCATATATAAAGAGATCTGTCATATTCCATGTTATAATACTGCTGTTATTTGTAATGAATGATTCTAATTTTGTCTTATCTTGTCTCAACGGGGTTAGTTCATTGGTCTTTAAGTTAAACAGCGAAAGAGATATACCAGATGTATTTTTTGAATCATATAAACCTGAGATGATAAACGATGTCTCATTGAAGAACTGTAAGGACGTTACATAACCATGAATTAATCCGTTTGAAAATTCACTAAAGTTATTGGTATTGTAGTTGTATAAACATAAACCATTACAATTTACGTTAGTTAAATTAAAATCACCACCTAAAAGTAAAGTAGAATTGGTTTCAAAATTTAGTAAACCAGTTATATTAAAGCTAGTACCAAGTAAGGTTTGTTGATGAACAACAGAATTCGTTGTGGTATTTAAAATGGTCAATTGGCTACCAAATCCATTACTGGAAGAGGTTCCAACTGCCAACAATGATTGGTTGGCCGAATATAACATCGACAGAATTGTGCCAGGCCAGGATGTTATATTTAGACTTTGTTTGTTGTTATTGAAATACAAAGAATTTTCATTGGAACTCGATTCATATGCATATACGGTAGAAGAGGAGTTCAAATATAACCCAAAATATGGATCTGTAGCGATAGACATATTCAGTGAGAATATAGTACCGTTGGATCCAACTGAAATCGATCCATTGACATTAGTAAATTGATTTAAATCTCTCGATCCATATAATACGTTGTCATTATATTTATTTTGTGCCGAAGACCAAAGTCCTAGACATAAATTAGAATGATTTTTAACTTGTTGTGAATCAGAAACATTCCAAATAAAATCGTTGTTCAGTACTAATAACTCCGAGCCATCAATTGTAATATTTGCGAAATTCATAGTTTGTTCATCATCATTGATGTTGAATTTGTAGAACGATCCATTATATATGAAATTATTACTCTCTTCACCGGAAAGTTCCAAACTTTCACCAGCAATAAATATAGCATCATCCAAAGAATTGAAAGAGTTAACTTTACCTGATATTTCTAACTTGTTGATTGAATCAACCTCCAAATTATTGTCTAGTTTGAAAATTGAAATACCTGTGTTTTGATCCGCAAGTAAAAGGGTATTATTTTGGTATAAATCGATTATAACAGATGCATCTTTCTTCAACGTATAATTTACGGATTGTAATAATGAATTCTCTGTAACACTGTTCTCGCTTAAATTAAAGGTGGATGTAAAATTCGATAATTGATATTGGAATAACCCATTTAAACTGATAGGTGATTTCGTGTTAGTTTCGGTCATTTGATTCAAATCGGAAGTGTCTAATTTAACAATTGATACACTAGCCCTTTCTGCAACTACTGTAACTGGCGAGTTTGCTGCGTAAAGGCCCTTTTGATATGTCAATGTAACACGGCATGTTGAAATATTCAAAGTCCCACTGTATATCTGATCATATTTTAATTGTTCATTATTTTGATAGATAGATTTTGTTGAAATAATAGAATCATCTGTTGTATCCCAAACTGTAACATTAACAATACCTCTTGAACTACATGTTCCATCTGAAGAACAACCAGGTGTGTAAATATCGATAGTATATTCACCATTATATTGTAAATCTACAGAAAATTCAACTGAGGGAACAGTATCAATTCCTGGGGTATAATGGGTACTGATGTAATTAACTGAGTTTGATACACTCTTCCAATCATTATCAGAAAGTGAAACAGAGGTAACACTCGTTTCATCATTACAATTTGGTTCATTTAGGGTATTATTTGCGAAACTTTCGAAGGAATCCTGGTATAATTGGAAACCTGTCAATCCAACATTAGAGCCATATGAGTTTAGAGCTTGGAAAGTTAATGACTCAATATCAACTGGGTTAACAAACGCAAAATCTTGGAAGTTTTGTCCCCATTTAATAATTGTTGTGTTATCACTGATTAATTTTACCTTATCTGATATACTAAACGAAGCATTCTGTGCTTGTGTTTTTAATATCCTATTGGTATAAAGTGGACAGAATGCATCACAATAAGTCAATTCTCCAGATAATGGATCAATATATGTTAAGTTCAAAATGCTATTGGATGGATTTGTAGTGATTCTAAATACGGAGACTTCATTATCAGAATTAATTGAATTAAATAATCTTATCTTCGCTGGTGTAATATCATATGGTAGGTTTACTGTCAATGAACCACTGTTACCGGATTGTACCCATGATTCCTTTTGATTATTTGGACATATTAAATTGCTTGGGTCTAATTCACCTGATGCCCCTGTTGTCCATGTAGAAGCTTTTAAGGAAACCAGAGGTCCCAACTCAATACTCGTTAAATTAACTGAACTATTGTTATTATTATCATTTTTCAAAGTAAGATATGTATTATTACCTAAAGTTGAAAATTCTCCAGCAAAAAGAATATTATCATCATTTAATTTCAAAATAGAATTAATTTGGGAGTCTTTGCCGAACCCTTCAAATGGTAATGGGGAGGTAATATTTTCTTTGAAATTCCACATATAAGCACCTGTAGATCCATTAAATGTGAAATTACCACCGAAGTATACTAATTCGTCATCAACCAATATTGTGGTAACCGTATTTAAACTTTCATCGAATATTGGATATATAGAAAGTGTAGTTAAATTGTATACCAATTGTTTTGAAAGATCATAATTGGAAATTGAACCTTCACCACTGAGTATGAAGGAATCATCGGATAGAGGCGTTATGTTATTTATTATAGAACCTGAACTGAATTCATCACTCGATAGTAATTCGATCAATATGTCATTGGAATAATAAATTAAGGATGCCTTAGCAGTCGAACAACTATCAACTACAGTAAAATTTTGTTGTCCAGTATATTTATAAAAGGATACTGTATCTATGTCTCCCAATAATTGTATGTCATTTTGTAAAGTCGGTAAACTGAATGTCTGTATCCCTAGTTCTGATTCGATGTGTGCTAATTGATTTGCATACACCAATACAGGTAGCCATACCAGTACAGATAAATATGATATATTAATATGTAACATCAAACTGATTATATTGTCATAGATTTATGTCAAATTCTGTAAGGGATATAGCAATAATAAAAGCGTGTTTGTAAATTAGTTCTTTTTTTGAGATAATTTTCTTGATGTAAATGTGTTAACGAATACAAAAACTCAATTGATGTTAATCTATATTTAAATCATTATTTACTTACAAATTACATAAATACATCAAATTCCAGATGTGTCAGTGTCTGTGATTACGTGTGTTCGAAGGGTTTGTTGATTACTTCATCACCAATTTACGATTGGCAAATTTCCATTTTGGCAAAATTGTATGCGTTTCTGTTGGAAATTTTCGCAATTCTGTGTACTCCGCACGTCATTCCCTGTATTACTGTACCGAAACAGGAAATTTATCAACACGAAAAGTCAATTTTGTTCGAAAGAAAATCAGATCTTATTTGGAATTTTCGTTTTCTCGATTACAAATTTGCGCGCTAATTTGACTGAGAAATAGCCGTACAACGCGAAGTTGCTTTCCAAAGACAGGGTAAGTAAAAATTTATCACTAAATAAATATACCATTTGTGATTATATCCATGTTTGATATCCAAATCTGTTCTTAGTACACCAGTCGGTACCATGTTCCAAGTATTCTTCTCTCGTAACTCTAAACTGCTTGTAAATATCAGTTTGTGCAAATGTTTGCATCGCTTCCCAACCAAATAAGGAGGAATCACCTTTCGATAATGCTAGTCTACAGGTCCAATCTGTTGGCAGCTGTCTTTGTAATTCACTGCATAATCTGGTTCCAAAATGAGGCAAATTTAAGTTACCACCAGTACACACAATGTTACTTACCATTAATGGACGGATTAACTCTGGTAGCATGGACAAACTTTCCAGAATAGTCTCTACAATACCCGGTTTTAATAATTGTGCAATTTCTGGATGGAAAAATGTCTCCGGTATAGAAAATAATTCATCCTTTAATGTAATACTTTGAGCATTCACAGCTAACTTATGCTTTGAATCTACGACGTAACCCATTACGCTTGTTTGGAAATCTGGTAACGCATATACAACACCCTTTTGGTCCTTTTTCTTGAAACTATCAAAATATGATGTAGGACTAATAAATAAACATTTTTCTTTAATTTCATTGACTAATATACTTTCATCCATCATGTTATAATGACGAAAGGATAAAGTTTCCTTTAATAACCCGTTTAAGAATCGTCCACCAATATCTAACTTTTTCACAGCCTTATAAACAGGTACACCTTTAATGACAGGTATAATATATGTGCAATCAAATCCAGAATCGATAACCAATTGATAATCTCTATACTCAGTCTTTAAACCTGGCCCAATTTTTACGTCATTATCATCATCGGTTGTTATTGTCTTACTTTTGTTTGTATCGTCATCTGCACCATCTTCAGTTTCCTTACCAGATATGATATGATATTTTTCACTGGAGACAAATGGCATATAACCAGCGACACATGTCTTATACATACTTTTGAAATCATATTCTTCAAATATTACTTGATCACTATGTTTACTCAATTCAGGAATCGTCATACATGCTTCGCTCAATACTAAATCCCGTTCAGCAGTATCCACTACATCGAACCCATCAAATTCATCCGGATTATATAAGGCATAATCCCAAATATGACTCTCTAATTCCCATGATACTAATTGTCCTAATTCATGTGGTCGTCTTATAGTTGCTGAAGAGATATCCTTAATATTTCTAACTTGATTCGAAAGATATGAAACACCGTATTTATCTTTAACTAAACAATTCTTCGCAATGTATGGTTTGGTAACTGAGTCGTCTACGGCAGCAAATCCAAATTTAACTGTGTATGACCCATTGTCAATAACCAACGGACTTTGTTCCATTATGTCAACTTGCAACAATCAGAACGCCTTTTCTCAACCAATTCCGCTAAAAACAAAAACAAAAAAGACTTTGTTTAGCAGATACACCTTGCTAAGATCTAGTTATAGAACAATCTCCCCTTTATATATATGGTAACACCTCTATGTCATTCAATGTATCAACAGAAACTTTCACTTTGTATTGTTCAACTAACAAATTTTTCAGTTTGTGTAGGGCGAGTGGAATAGCCGAACAAATCCGAACCTTCTGCGCGATCCTTAGCCCTTCTCACTAAGATCGAATTTATTGTAAACAAAGAACATCAACAAATCAGAAACAAACCACACAACATTTCCAAGATTAAAAGTAACAGCTACATTCTTTTTAAAACAGTCTTACTATCTATCAATTTAGGTAAAGTGATAGTATACTAACGGGAGACAAACAATTAGAATCTAATTAGACCCATAATCATGTCTGATAGCCCATTGAGTAAGAAACAGAAACGTGAGGTGGCAGAAAAGACACCAGAACCTGCGCTTCTACCAGACTTAACACCTACCCATGCCCACACTCCGGATAACGCTATCAATAATCAAAATGGGACTCCAAGTGATAGAGATTCAAATAGTGATGACGATGAAAGAGATGATGTCGTTCCATCAAATATATCTTACTCAAAATCTCGAACACCAAGAAAGTTAGTTTTAGGCTCTACTGACAATAGATTTGCCTTTTCACAACCAGTCGATTCAAATCCTTCCTCATCATTCCAGGTACCTAGCCTTCAACCACCATTGACCCAAGAGAGTCGATCTGGTCGTAAAATCAAATCATATTCTCAATCTCCTCCTAGATCACCAGGTAGATCTCAAGGTAGATCTCCAACCAGAAAATTAGAATTAATCCAATTATCTCCAATTAAGAATAGTAGAGTGGAATTACAGAAACTTTATAGTGCACATAATATGAAAGTGAAGAAAGAAGGTAGGTTATACATTAATAAATTAGTATTAAATGATTTCAAATCTTATGCGGGGAAACAAGTTGTCGGTCCATTTAGTACTAGTTTTTCAGCAATTGTCGGACCTAATGGTTCAGGTAAATCAAATGTTATTGATTCAATGTTATTTGTGTTTGGGTTCCGTGCTAATAAGATGAGACAGGATAGATTAGCCGATTTGATTCATAAATCCGAAAAATACCCAAATTTACCTTCTTGTTCAATCGAAGTACATTTCCAATACGTAAATGATCTACCCGATGGTTCAACCAAAATAGATACCGAAAAGGGTGATTTAGTAATAATGAGAAGAGCATTTAAGAATAATTCATCAAAATATTATATTAATGGTAAAGAAAGTAATTATAAAACTGTCACTGAGTTGCTGAAACAGGAAGGTATCGACTTAGATCATAAACGTTTCTTAATTTTACAAGGTGAAGTTGAAAATATCGCACAAATGAAGGCCAAAGCTGAGAAGGATAACGACGATGGTTTACTTGAATATTTAGAGGATATCATAGGTACGACCAAATATAAACCCTTAATTGAACAGAATACTGAAAAGATGGAATCTCTTAATGACGTTTGTATTGAGAAGGAAAATAGATTTGAAATTGTTGACAGGGATAAGAGTTCACTTGAAAAAGACAAGGATGCTGCCTTGGAATATATAGAACGAGAGAAGCAGTTAACTCTGGCTAAATCAAAGAAGCTTCAATTGAAAATCTACGAAAGTAATTCCAAATTGAAAAATTCCTTAGACAAACTGAATGACTTACAAACCCAACTAGCTACTGAAAAAGAAAAATTCGAAACCCAGCAGAAGCAGGTATCAGCTTTGATAGATTCCCGTGATGAGATGACACAACACTTGTCAAATTGTGATACAGAGGAAAAGAAAATAAACCAACAAAAGAGAGAAAATAAAACGAAAAGCATATCTCTAGACGAAATGTTGAAAAGTATCACCCATAAGAAAAAGAAAATTGAAAAATCTTTGAAAACGACACAAGAGAATATTAGTGAATGTGAGACACGTATAAATAATCTAGAGGAAGAAATAGTAGAAGATGAAGAATCGCTGGGAAATCTGACTAAAGAATTGAACGAAGAAAAAATAAAACTGGAAGATATCAAGATTGAATTGAAAGATAAAACTAACGATATAACGAAAGAGATTACAAAGTATGAAAGCGAACTTGAACCGTGGGAGATTAAGATTCAGGAAAAAAAATTACAGATCCAAATGAGTGAATCCGAGATATCTGTTTTGCAAGAGATTCAAACCAATTTAGAAAAGGATATTGCAAATACCAAAAGTAATATCCATTCCAACACCAAAAACATCGAAGAAAAGGAACAAGAAACCGAAAAGCTGGTCGATGAACGTCAGGCACTGAAGAAAGAAATTGCCGTAGGTACCCGTGAATGTGGGACCGCAAAGGAGAAACTAAAAGACATGCAATTGGTCTTAAATGCACAAAGACAGAGAGCCAACGAAGCCAGATCTGCACTTTCAACTGTACAGAATAAGAATAAAGTTTTAGCTGCACTTTCCAGACTTGAAAAATCTGGACGTATATCTGGTTTCCATGGTAGACTAGGTGACTTAGGTATTATTTCTGAAAAATACGATATTGCCATATCGACAGCTTGTCCACGTCTTGATGATATCGTCGTCGAGACAGTTGAATGCGGTCAACAATGTATTGACTACCTAAGAAAGAATAAACTTGGTTATGCCAGATTTATTTTACTAGATAGACTAAGAAAAGCAAATGTTAACCAATTCCAAGGACCAGATAATGCGCCACGTCTTTTCGATTTGGTTCAACCTCAAAATCCAAAGTTTATCGATGCGTTTTATTCTGTTTTGAGAGACACCCTTGTAGTGAATGACCTTAACCAAGCCAATAAAGTTGCTTACGGAAAGAGAAGATATAGAGTCGTCACATTGGATGGGCAATTAATTGATATATCTGGTACCATGAGTGGTGGTGGTAACCAAGTTTCTCGTGGTTCAATGAAATTAGGTGACAAATCTACTGTTCAAATGACAATGTATACTGCTGATGATGTTAGAAAAATCGAAGGCGAACTTGAAGAAAGAGAGAAGAATTTTAAAATAGCTAATGACACCTACCACGAGATGGAATTAGAATTAAATAGATTAAGGGACAGAGATCCACAAATTGATTTGGAAATTTCAAAACTATCACTAGATATAGATTCCTTAAAGAGTGAGACAGAGCTTCTGAATAATACCTTAAAACAACAGATCTCATCATTTAATACGTCCCGAAATGACAAGGATGAAATGAACAATGCTCAGGATAAATTGAAGAGTTTGAATACTGAATTAGCGGATTTAGAAAATCAAACCAAGACTACCCAAGAAAAACTTCAAAAACTAAGGGAGAAGATAATGGAAATTGGAGGGATTAATTTACAGTTACAAAATGCTAAGGTGGCATCCTTATCTGAACGTATTGATATAATCCAAAGCAAACTTAAAAAGAAAAGATCTGAAATGAAAAAGAAAGGTAATGAGATGAAAAAATCACAAAAAGCCTTAAATGGAGCACAGGTAGAAGTCGAGACATGTAGTGTAGAATTAGTTAAGATCGAAGAACAATTATCAACCACAAAGGAGAAAATGTCACAATTTGATGAGTTGTTAGAAAAGATTCTAGATGAGAAGGAGGACTTAAGAGAAAAGATCAACGAGCTAAAGGAGCAGATATCTGAGTTCGAGGCGGATAACAATCAATACAAGTCGTTCAAGGTTGAGATCGAGAATAAACTGGAGAAACTGAGTAAACTTGTGTCATACGTAAAGAAAGAAATTAAACAATATGATACAGAGCTAAGTGAATTAAAAATAAGGAATATTACAAAAATCATGCAACAACTAGAAGAAGAAAGACAAACAAGCAGTAAGGACACGGAAGAAGATAATGATCAAGATTCTGCTTCTCAACAAAACGAAAATGTGGAGAATGACCCTACTGTGGCTGAAACCGCCGAGAATGAAGCAGAGATGAATGATCTCGAAAACATGAAAGAAGAAGATATAGAAGAGAATATTGACGACAATGATGCAATGGACGTAGATTCTGATTACGGTGAAATCTCTGAAGGTATTCCTAAATTGGGCGACGCCGAGTTAGCTAATATTGATAAGGATGAACTAGACCAGCAGATTATTACCTTAGACAAATATCTAAATACCACGAATGCAAACATCGACATATTAGAAGAGTATATTAAGAGATTAATAGAGTATAGAAATAGAAAAAACGACCTAAATACTGCTATTGAAACTAGAGATAAGGTTGGTAAGGTATTAGAAGATCTGAAAACCAAAAGATACGACGAATTTATGGAGGGTTTCAGTATTATTTCGATGACACTAAAAGAAATGTACCAAATGATCACCATGGGTGGTAATGCAGAATTAGAATTAGTTGACAGTTTAGATCCCTTCTCCGAAGGTGTTACATTTAGTGTCATGCCTCCTAGAAAGAGTTGGAGAAATATTACAAACCTTTCAGGTGGTGAAAAGACGTTGAGTTCATTAGCGCTAGTATTCGCTTTGCATAAATACAAACCTACACCATTATATGTGATGGATGAAATCGATGCAGCACTTGATTTCAGAAATGTGTCGATCGTAGCTAATTATATTAAAGAAAGTACAAAAAATGCACAATTCATTGTTATTTCTTTAAGAAACAACATGTTTGAACTTGCTCAACAATTAGTTGGTATATACAAAAGAGAAAACATGACCAAAAGTGTTACATTACAGAACGAAGATATATTCACACAAGAAATAAAAACGAAAAATGACAAGCAAAATGAAGTTCGATGATCCTTCTTTCTATGGCGTTCAGATCAAAACAGGGAAATTATATATCGTATAAATACTAAATATATTTTGTAAAAGCAAACAGATAAATAAGAATGAACAACTAGTATTTATTCGGAATATATAATATTAATATACCGATTAAATATGCTTTAAAATTTTTCTCGTAACCAATATCATTACTGAGAATGGCCGACAATACTAGCATATTGCCTTTCAGCGGTGTGAACGATCTGTTGCACAGGTTTAATGACCGTAATATGAGTAAACATTGGCAATCTTTTTCTATTAACACCAAACCATTC
Source organism: Kazachstania sp. M6911 (assembly GCA_037040125.1). Taxonomy (NCBI): domain Eukaryota; kingdom Fungi; phylum Ascomycota; class Saccharomycetes; order Saccharomycetales; family Saccharomycetaceae; genus Kazachstania; species Kazachstania sp. M6911. The sequence continues at coordinate 15,341 of JAXQGP010000009.1, forward strand.
TAATGGTGGGGTTGCATCACCTAAATCTTTAATTTGAGGCATATCAATCTTAGGATCCCGAAGTGGAACATATATAAATTTGGATGTACTTTCTTCTTCCTTTAATCTCTTCTCAACATCCTCTTCATTATCTAACGAAATATTGGTGACATTTTGTGAATGACGGACAGCCATAGCTCTTACGTGGGTTGCCCACATTTCCTTAATGAAATTAACAGGACCTAAATTCCACTTGACACCCACCTTTTCACCAAAAGTACAATCGTAGATAAATTCCAGGACATTACTGTCCCCTTCCTGCCACATTGTCATACTTATATCAACCATAGGAACCTCGACGATAGTACCACCTGTAATATGCGCAGCATATTCCATATATTGCTCCACAGATATTTTTGATACAGTATCCTCATCCATTTCCATCTTTGACGTAGATAATGCCACGTACGCATCCCGAACATGTAAGCTAAGATCTGTTTTAACTTTTGGACCCGAATGAGTACCAGAGCTTGCAGATAATTGACCGATATTAATTACAAGTACTTCAATATCATATAATGATATAGGTGATATTTGAATATTTAACGTAGAAATGTCCACCAATACATCAGTCTGTAACAGATTAAGTGATTTAATAACCTCACCATATGTATCTTGATTTCTTGTCTCCGATGAGTTAGACTCTCTTAATGTTTCTAGGTAGGATATCTTATTGTCTTGCCTCATACGCATAATAGTATTATACAAATCTACTATATTAGCAGCGACCAAGGCTGTTGAACACACATTGATCGATTCGCATGTAACTCTGACTTTTAGAAGATCGGGCATGATATTATTGATGTCCATCTCACTGTGTAGATGGAATTTCGTATTAAATATAGTACCAATCAAGAACATGTGATAATCGAAAGCAGCCTTCACTGAGATATTATCAATATTAGCTGATAATGAGACAAGTGGGTATTTATGACCAAATGATTCATGTGGCCAGTTAACTTCAATAATGGATGACGCACCAATAACTTCTAGTACACCACTTAATCTACCCTTAGATAGTAACCTAATATCATCGATGAACGTGTAAAGTAGTTGTCTCTTGTCTTGGTAATGATCTGATGCTACCCATGTTCTTTTCAGTTTCAAAGAGATCAGACCTAATGACGAACCCAAATCAACATCACCGTTGATATTTGTGAATATTAACGTAAAAGACCATGGCGTATCGATATTTATAGTTGCCACCTTTGGTATTGATAGGTGACTGCTATCTCTTGATATATTCTGTATTGGCTTACTTTTCAATAAGCTACTTAACATCCAAATATCTAAGAATAAATACAGGTTTTGTAGTTGCTTCATGTTGAAGTAGACATTGACGTCAGATATTAGACCTAAACCAAATATGTTAATAACGTCAGGGTGAGTAAATATCATAGTGAAATTAATCAAATCAACATTAAAGGATGTACTTGCCTCTCTTGAGAATACATGCTTAATGGATGCTTCAGTATTTTCGATTATTAAAGAAATATTAAATGGATCTGAGTCTTCTTTCTCATTGGTAGTAATGTCGAATGTGAAAGAACCGAAACCAATATCCGACTGAACCTTGGCTTTAGGTTCACAACTTAAACTTAATTTTTGTTCAGATGATGTAATTTTGAATGCCATATCAATTGGGTCTAACAAACGTTTATAATCAATACTGGAACTAGATGGTGAGGGCTTAATTGCAGGAGTCTTCATTTCTCGTTTTTCATTGTCATTGTATCTGGTTATAATACTTTGCAATTGCATAGCAAATGCGGCGATTAATGGAGCACATTTTGCATACAGTAGATTATATGTACTTTCAATGTTAACCAGACCTCTTATCCAATGAGGTTTAACGGCATCTGGATCATGTTTGTAATTTAGGTAAATTTGAACACCTGGACTTTTTACCTCAAAAGACGGGTCTAGTTTCGACTCATAGTCATGAATGGAATATACCTTAAATACACCACCATCGTACTGAAATTGACAATTAATAGATCTAATACCAGAAAATAAGGGAGCAAATGTTTTTGTTGGATCCATAGGTTTGTGATCTGCATTTTTCTTTTTATTCTTGGATGGTTGCATCTTAATAAGAGTATGCTTTAAATGTTGGAATAATTCCAGAGATTTCACACAGGATTCAACAACTTCTATTACCAGGGGTAAGAAATTAACATCGAGCGCTTCACCTCTAAATCTAACATATACGTCTCTAAGTTCCTCGAATTTTTCAAACCAATACGAAATTTGCATATTAGGTAAGTAACTTCTATTGAAACGATCCTTTTCATTACCTTGGGAATAGAAAGTCGATGATTTATTACCGTTCGCTACAGATAGGAACGCTTCTATCAATGTTAATTTACCAAATCCCTTCTCATACGCTGAAAATAATCTGCTAAAACCTAACATAACACCAGGTTCTTTCCCATTACGATCTTGAAATATCCATCCAACACAAAAGTTATAGGACAAAATATGGATGGAGGACAGCTTTAAAGGTAACTCAGAAGAACCAGATTCATCCCTATTCATAATGTTATTTAAGGTCTTGTAGTTCCATAAGTTTGGAATTCTATTCTCCCTATAATAATCGTATAATGTAATTAATTGATGGTTACCCCAAATTAAACGTACAAATGAAAACGGAGAGAAACACACTCTGAAATGATTACTTTCAAGTTCGAACGACTTATCTGAATCTAAAGCCTTTTGGGTGGTTGAGAATTTCAATGAAAGATCCAATATCTTTGAAAGGCCCGAAGGAACATCACGATCTTTGATTAAGAATAAAATATTTTCCGCTGATACTTGTCCGGACACCTCATCTTCATTTTCATTTTTAATATCATCCAGATCAGAGTATGAACCAAGTAAAGAGTGGAATTCCAAAACAAAAAATGTGGTAGAAATTGGAAGCAAAATACCCAAGTAGGTTATATCAATATCGAAAATGCAGCGGCTTTTATTTTCAGAAGAATATTCCTTACCAACTGCTAATCTCTGGAAGATTGGAATTAATTTTTCAAATTGGGCAAAACTTTGAGATGCAATACGTTCATCTTGTAGATAACTCCCAATCATTCTATGCGGTTCAGAAAAAGTTAATTTAGCAATGGATGCGGCCAAACCAATGTTAAAGCTCGTACCTGTCTCGTTGTTAATATCATACTTTAATTGTAGATCACCTAAAGATATTCTGAAATATTGTTGCTTTGTGAAATTGGAACTAACATAAATATCTGTATCCCAAACATTCAAAATAATATTTTGAGTATCATACTTGTTAAATATAATTTCCACCTTTCTAATTTCACTACGACATTGGAATGGGGATAGAGGCATAACTTCCACACTAACGTTTGACAAAAAGAATAACACTTCAGCATTAATTTTATGATCATTCAGGTAGGAACTGTCTATAGTTTTCTTTGATGGTTTCCACGTTTTTCTCAACTCTTGTATTGTACCTTCAATTTCACCGATGGAGTTTACCAAAACATCTGTATTTGCCATAGCTCTTAGATGTAAATCACTACATTGAGCATTAACCACAAATGTTGGCTGATTAGACCAAGATTCAGCCGTCGTTGAAATTGATAAATCATGGAATTGACCTTCCGCCAACACGACACCTCTATGTTTCAGCCACAATTCCGAAGTCTCAGAAAACAGAATAATTGAACCTGCTTGTGATGTATATTCCTTAGGACTTTCCCACAGCATACTTATGGTACCACCGTTTATTGTATTCACCAAATTGGTTTTTCCGACAGCCAATTGAAGTTCACTGTGACCGAACAACATGGCTACATTAAGTTTAAATGTCTTAGAAAGCGTATTTACCTTTTTTAATTGATTATCATCCTGGCTCTTAAGAACTGGGATCAATTCTTGCATTTTAAGTAATTTATCGCTAAATTTACCCTTGATAGTCCCAATTTTACCAGTTACATTAATATATTTTTCACGGTTAATACCCAGCTCCGAAAACTGTGGGGTCTGTTCCAATAAAAAGTCTGCGTCAGTTACCACAAAATTATGGTCAACTTCGTAACCTTCTGTATAAACAGTAATAAAGAAAGATGCAATACTAGCCTTGACAATTTTTCGCAAAGTGTTCTCGTCTTGTTTAATCTGACCTTCTAAGAATAATTTATTGTAAATATAAGAACGGGCAACATCTGAGAATTCCCAGTTTCTCCAATTAGAAAAGACCGACATGAAAATTTCTTTTGCATCCTTTAACGTATTAACCTTCCTATCCTTGAATGATGAATCGATCGTTTGATCCCAATTATCTGGTAAGTATGTTAAAATATGACGTAAACGAGTGATAATTTTCCAACTACGATTTTCTCTTATATGACCTCGCGATAATCTCATGATGAATGCCGGTTTAGTAATAACATAAGAATCATGACTAATTTGATAATGTTCACTCGCAGCGGTGATCTTAGATATTAACGATTTACGGGAGCCTGCCCTTAATGCTTGAATACTATTAAATGTATCTGTAACCTCTGTAATAAATTTGTCTTGGATACTAAAAAATTCGAATAACCATTCCACCTGGGATTCATCAACTGTAAAATCTGTAGACGTAATTTTAATAGAGTTCGTTTGATCTTCATCAGTTGTTGACCATGCCTCCGCTCCTTCCATAACTAACGAAAGTGCTGGAGGTCTTTCTTCTTCGATTATTTGACTATCATGTTCACTAATTGTAATTCTGATAGATTTTGATTTCATTAATAGAGTCAAATCTTTTATTCTTTTCTCTCTATTTTCTTCAATCTCTTTCTCTGACATCTCAAAATCGATCCTATCCAGGAATAACTCAATACCGCTACCTTGTTTAATACCCCAAAATATATCGAAGTATAGAATTCTCAACTTTACATTTGTTATCACAGAATTCCCTTCATTCAATTTCCCTAAATTATTAACAATACCAATTTCGATCCCATCTAAAACACCAATGATAGATTCTGTATAAAAATCCTTCAGGAATTGTTGCAGGTACTTACCCACGTTCGGATTCAATTCTAAAGAAATATAATTGATATCGAAAACTAAATCTGATTGGTCGATATCGAATTGATTCAGAGTAGTATCAAGTTCATTACCCAATGAAGTTATGTCCAAACGTTTCACCATGGCAAAATCGGATTGCTTAGTTGAAGTCTTCGATAAATAATTGGTATTTGAAGCGGCATTTTCAACCTCACCTTTAACGGGAGACATAACTTCAATTATGGATGAATATTCACCTAAAAATTCTTCGATCACAATATCTATGGTCTCTGGCAAAATTGGTAATGATAAAGATGGTAAGGATGAAGATGGTACAATAGCCCCAAATAGATCGTTGAATGTAGTTGAATTTTGGTATTCTTCTGGCAACAAAAATGCCACCCTATGGAATGCAGAATCACTGACAGTCATATACTTACGCTGCCTAACAGTCTTTTCCCTAAAATCCTTTGTCTTCGAAAAATTACTAAAGTTCAATTTTGTTTCGAAATTGAAGAAGCATATAACCTCATTCTCTGCTGTATAGCCGTATAGTGATACCTTCAAATTTGGCAATACAATATCTTGTCTCGTCGAATACCTGTCATTCATAAAATCAATAGAACTGACACATAGATCACTAACACGAACGGATAAAAAGGATTTTGGCTCAGGAGTATTCAGAACAATCTCGACCGAACTTACATTTAGTGTAACCGACGTCATATCATCTACGATATCCTTTTGATAAAGCAGGATATTTTCTAAATCATCATGGCCAAATTTAATCTTTTGAATAGCGAGGCCTAAGCCCTTTACGATTTCCAGAGTTGAGTTAATATTAATGTCACCGATATCTATACTCCACCTACAAAAATAAGTGTGTTCCTCAGGAGGTAAACCGTACATTCTATGACCGCAAATTGACAACCCTTCCAGAGTACCAAACTCGGCAATATCAGAACCATTGTTCTTGCGCACACTTTCATAAATATCATTAGCCTGTTTACCCGTAAACCTTCTCAAACGAATATCATCTAGCGAGGCTAAAATATCCATATAGTAGTTATTATTTCTTAGATCCACTACTAATTCACTGAAATGCAAACCGATACAAGGATCGGCATTATAGTTTGTTTCTGGTAAAATAAGGGCACCTTCGATAACCGAAAATGTAAACCATACTTCTGTTTCATTCTCCTTTCTTTTCAATTTATATGGTGATATGTCATCATCACCATCCTTTGGGTTCATGTTTAGTTGATTACCAAAATTAGCATCATTTGCAGAGAAGGAACCATCGTCATCAATATCTGGTCCCATAATAAAGTTAGTGTTATTTGAAGATATCAAATTTTCTGTATATTCTTCCGATGTAATGAAGTGAGCGAAATCTCCAAAATAATTTTCTTGTACATTCATAATGTATCTAATAACAAACCCATAACAATGCAATGTGGTAGATTTACTAATACATTCAATTATAATCTCGTCAACATTATCTACGCCTAATTTCCAATAATGGATATAAGAACCACTTGCTGTAAAATCATATGATCTACCAACTTCCTTATGCTTCATGAATTCATTAAGCGTATTCCATGGGGGAGCATTTAGTAATAATCTGTACATTGGAGTATAAATCTTGTAATCAATTTTGGAGCGCGTATTTGTAATACTTGTACTAGGAACTGATACATCGATAGTAAGTTTATCACCATGAAGTGATAGATAACAATTTTCATTAAAATCTAGTGGATTGTTGATAATATTATGATCGTTAACGTTTAGGTAAATGGAATAACCATCCATCAGCCAATTCAATTCAAATAATGATGGTCTAAATTGCTCGTAAACTGTACCTGATGTGGCTGTGAAATCTGATACAATATCACTAATTAATGTCATATGTTCCCTCAATAAGAAAATTTCAGATTGAGCAGATGACATATTTACCTTCCATTTATACTTTTCATTCCAACCCAATGGATAATGCATCAACAGACCGAAATCGAAGTATTGGCACTTTAAAAAGATATCATGATTAACACTGGACCTTATTTCATTGTTTACTAAATGAATATTAATATTATTTTTGATACCATCAGCAGTTGGACATAACACGAATGTTACATCGGCACTAGATTCCTTCGAAAACTTTAAGTCGGTCCAACCAAATGGTCTATATTCGTCTTTTGTCTCTTTATAATGCTCAAGAAACACTACATCTTTACTCGATTCTCTCGTTGGAACACGCCATGTAGTATCATCTAAGATCGCAATAGACATTGTAAAAATAGTGTATATTCTTGTCGAACCCGGTGTCAATTTCTGAACTGGCTTTTGTGACTTCGAGACAGATGGTGTCAATAGAGCTTGAATATGACCAAGCTGTCTTTGAGCCCAAGGACCATATGAGATGGAACCACCACTTATTTGAATATCAAGATGGTTTGTTGGTGGAGCACCATTATTACCTACATCTGGACCGTCTACTCCTGAGATTGTCCTATGAGCACCGTGAGGTACTGACCCAGGAAGTGCCATTTCATAAATTACATCTACTTTTGGAGATTTAACAATTGTAGAAGATTTTGCATACTCATGACTGGTAAAATCAAATTCAATATCATCTAATTCATTATTTATGTTATCTCTTGCTGTACCTTTGTATAATGACAAACCTTGCCACTTTTGGAAGAAGATTGCATCTGTAGCTTCATTTTTATTCTTTTTATGCGTTATACCTAATGGTCTTGTTATTAACCCAGTAATCACAGAGAAACGTTTCCACAGCTTTGACAATTTACCTTTGTTCAGTTTGAATTTGATGGATACCTCTTCGTTATAACCAATATTAGGTTTCATTGCTACAACTAAATTCGTCAGTTGTAACTTACAGTTCGATGTGAATATATCTAGTTTCGAGTCTGGTTGTCTATAATCTAAAAACCCGTCACCACTATCTGCATTCATAACAATTAATGAAGGTGTAAATTTGTTACCTAGAACTACAGAAAGATGTTTTAACCTAAATTCAATAGGTAGGAATTTTAAGAAAGAATATGAATTATGTTTTTTACCTGGCTGTGTAAATATTTTATCATTCGGAGCTCCTGAATCCATTGAATCAGTTGAAACATCAGCTACACGTTCGATATTGTCATCAATTTTTGTTTCATCACTTGTGCTATTACTTGTAGAATTAAATGATTCCTCTTGATCCGTACTATTCGGGCTTCTGAAATCATCACAATCTGTACAATATTCACTGAAATTATTTTTCGATAAGAAAGCTGCGAATTTTTCTTTCTCTTCCTTAGAGAAAAGTTTGATAATATTATCATACGAAACTTTTCTATTGTATACAAATAATTCAACACCATCACATTCGATTAAGAACCGGCAAGGTAGTGACCAGTTTTTTGATTCCGATTGTTCAACAAGATCTGAATGTTTGGATGTATCTGCAAATTGTGACTGTCTTGTTCTAAAGATCCAATATCGCCATGTTATACAACCTTGTAAGAACGATGTAGTATGATCCTTCTCTATTATCGTTAAATTTTTGAAAAATATACGTCCACCTAATAATGAAAATCGTATTGATTCCAAATTTATCTTTATTTTATAATGTTTCCATACTATCAATTCTAATGCTAAATTTATAATATATGCAAATGCTCTATTTAAATAGAAAATGACTGTTAGACAAAGAATCACTAGAAGAATCCAATCCAAAAGGAATACCCAACTGAAATTTCTTCCTCCATTAAGAGAGACATTGTCAAACTCTGTTATCGTATCTATCATAATGTGTTTATTAATGTATTTTGTTTAAATATGCTATAGTTTATCACCCGTATATACCTAGATGTGAGCTATTAATTCTGGTATCTTAAATGTAATGTAAATAATATAGACGCTATACTAGCTACTCCCAAAATATATCTTGGATGGGTGTATCACTATTACTGTCCTTCAAATCTGTATAGTCTATTCCAATTATGTAATGCTTAATGAAGTATATGCTCATGTATACTTGAATGTGGCATTCGTGATGATCATGTTATGTTAGTAAATAAACGCTAAACAACTCGGAGCATCTTTTTTCTTTCCTGTCCTCGTTAGATAATGCGAAGTAAAAATAAGCGCGAACTGTAGGGTTGATTGAACAATGAATGAGCCTGCCAACAATCAATCGATAGAGACGTTTGAAAGATGTCGAAACTTGAAACTGTTTTTCTATTTTGATTATATGAATGTTATATATATCTATATGTATGTGTTTAAATATGCGTGTATTTAAGTAGTAATACAAGTGGTTTTTTAAAAAGAAAAATGCAGAGAAGTTAATGACATAATTTTCATGATTGATTGATAGATTGATTATTTTAATCACGGTATTTGTCGAAGAAGGCTTCATGGAATTTAGCCCAGTCTTTAATCCATTGCTCACCAGGAGCTAAGAATGTAGTTCTTAAATGGTAAGTACCACTAACTTGACCGAAACCTGAACCTGGAACAGTACAGATACCTGTAGCTTCTAATAATTCTTTACAATAAAATTCATCTGGAGTCATTTCTAAATGATGAGCCTTTTGAACAGCTTTATAAGGCATCTTAATATTTGGGAATAAATACATTGCACCTTCTGGTTTTTGACATTCGATACCTTCTAAGCTATTGAATGTTTCGAATAATAATTGTGATCTTTTAGATAATTCAGTATGAATTGATGATCTTTCTAATTGATCTTGTTCATAAGATTCATCACCAGGTTGTGGTGGTGAAACCATTAAATCGATAAGAACTTGACCTGTAACAACTGGACATAAAGAGATTGAAGCTAATTTTAATAGAACTTGTCTAATTTCTGGTCTGAAACCTGTTAATTCCATATAACCACCTCTTTGACCACATTCACCAGAGACACCCTTTGAAGTAGAATGTAATGAAGCTAATTGAACATCATCGAAATGACCTGGATGTTCATGTTGTAATTCTCTTAATACTTTCTTCATGGAAACGAATTCACCGTCACCGAAAATATTTTCTTGATAAACTTCATCAGCAATGACAACGATACCATATTTAGAAGCAACTTCAAAAATTTTACCAATAGATTCTCTTGATAGAACAGCACCTGTTGGATTACCTGGATTGATGACAACAAGGACAGATGGTTTAATACCATCAGCAATAGCTTTCTTAACAACCTTTTCGATGTCAATAATGTTTGTTGACCAACCTGTCTTTTCTTCTAAATAGTAAGGTAAAGCATGAGTATTATTTAAAGCCAAAGTAGCAGTATATAGTGGGTATTGTGGGATTGGAATCAATACACCAGTTTCATTACCTCTACTTAAAGTTGACAATAAGTAATTAACAGCAGCTGAAGCACCAGCGGTTAAAAAGATATCTTCAGCATAAGCTGGTTCACCTTCATCTCTTTTAGTGATGAAATCAGCAACAGTTTCTCTAATTTCGTAAACACCTTGAGAATTTGAATAAGCACCAACAGAACCACCGATTGCATCTAATAGACGTCTAGAACGTTTTATAGCATCTAATTTATATACTTCATTTGGACCAGATTTTTCTAAAGATTTTAAAAGATCAGGATATTGTACTAAAGAAAGTACTTGTCTATAAAAAGTTAATGGTTTTTGATTTAATTGTTGTGGATTACCAATATTAGCATTAATAATTTTATCGAATGGTAATGATTTTGGATCCTTTTGTAATTGTATCTTTAATTCTTCAGCTCTCATTGGTATCGAACCTCTAACAGCGTATTTAGCATTTAGTACATATTCATTTAAATCTTGAATAGCTAATGGTTCAGCAGGTTGAAAATTATATTTTTGAGCTTTTGCCTTTTTAACAGCGTGTGAATTTAATGAACCAGTTACTGAACCTGTATGAAAACTTTTCAGGTTATAAACTGGATTATTTATTAAAATTGATGGGGACATGTTTGTATTTTTTGTATTAATGTATGATAAGTATGCAGAATTTTTTTGAATGGTTCTCTTCAATACAGAAGAAGAATTTCTTAAAAGTAAAAATTGAGACATTATAAGATGATAAAAATTAAATTTAAAATTGGGAATATTACGGTTATATTTATATGTTTTTAATATAACGATATAATAACGCGTTTATTATAATAGATTGTTTATTTCCTCTATACTTTTAAAAGTTATCAATGGTAAACTGTTTCTTTGATAGGGCAGCAAATACGTATTTTGATGTAAAGCGAAGAGGGGTTAAATTTAAATGGAATTATTCCTAATTGAGACGTCAGTTACGTAGAATTCTAGATGTTAACGTATAACTTAAACAAACAGTAATATGAATGACGAATATAATGAAGTACAAATATGCTTAGAGGTACCCCAGGTTTAATTGGAAAAATATGAAATATGTTAGATAGTTCCGAAGAAAGTAGTGAATATATGTCTTCAAAAGTTCGGAGTATTTAACGATGTTTAATTTATTCTCTTCGATATAGTTTAATTCTCTAAAGGAAGAATATTAAAAGTAGAATAGGATTAGAACAAATCAAAAAAAAAAAAATACGTGATCAGTAAATCTATAGTGGAATAGATAGATTAAAAATACGTAGTTATGGTAACTTGATAATGAAAGCTTATTGTCATAAACGTGTGACGTCAAATCAATAAATAAAAATGGCAGATTAAAGTCTTATATCTCCTCTGATAACAGTAGTTAGGTGATAAAAAAAACAACTGTTTAATCGTGTACTACCTGGATATAATTGAAGACAAATAAAATTAACTGAAAAATATCTTATTTGTTTGTTTGTTTGTGTACGCGAATACTAATAAAATGTATAGTAAATAATTATCGCAGACCGGACTATAGTGAACCAGGGGTTAATAGACACCGATTGTACCAAAAAAATAACCGAATAACAGAAATAGGAAAATTCACAGAAACTGTTGAACGGAAACTATTAAAATTGAATAAATACGTAATTTATTCAAATTAAATTGAAAATCAATTAAAATGAAAAATATGATAAAGTTTTCTCGAGGGGATTTAGTTAACTGAGAAAACAAACTTTATTCTATCTTACTCCGAATAGGAAACAAGGGGGGAGAGAAGCGTAACTGATATAGTTTTGTACTTGTCTTGTTTTCACTAGTAATAATATAGTAGAACAGGTAAGAAATATCGATTGTTATAGCAAATCTAAAGTATTTGGGCTAGAACTTTTCGGTAACTCTTAAATGAATGAAATGGGAATAGAACGGATATAGTATGTTAGAACAAAAAATACCTTTCTATCTTAAGCGTCGGCTAGTATATGTTATTATGTAACGTGAATAAATTGACGGCTGTTAATAATAACAATAAATCAAAATAGTTATATGAGTGGTAAAATTAGTAAATGGTATAATTTCACTTTTGTTTGATAATATTCAATATATGAATGATTAAAAACGTTATATAGATTAATATTTTATTACAAGAATTATGGAAAGAGAATAACACATATATGTTTCCAATTGCAACATGGCTCAATTAACTATCCCATATATATATATACATATTGTAGATATATCATTGTTGTTGGTGCATATTGCTTATCGAAAATCTGTTCATTTATGAAAAAATGAGCAAAAAAGTGGATATCAATAAACACCTGAAAAATCAATGCGCTATGAAATTCCGCACAACGCTATTGAAAAAACTTCTGTTCGACTCATTCACTTTTCTGTTTAATGAAAAATTTATCAATAAATTAAGTAGGGCTTTAATCAATATAACAAGGAAATAGATGATTAAATTATATTTAAGGGAAACGAAAGATAGAATAAGATGCAAACAACCACAACAACAATAATAATCATACAAATAATCTGTCAAATGTAATCTGTCGCAGATTAAAAAACGGTCTCTTGCAGTAACGGAGTACCATACATAAATTATAGTATTGCCTTAAATCGTTAGCTCCATCTGATCATAGTTAAAAAGGCTATACAAAAGTGTAGAACATCTAATGGTTTAAATCAGAAATCGATGCATCAACTCAAGATAACTTCCGCTGAATTAAAACTTGGAGAGAAACGTTCATTTTGTATTCTTTAACTTTTGTTCATAGTTGCAGCAATGCATTTATATATGCGACCTGCAGTGATGTATGGGTGGTGTCGCATCTATATATGCGGTGATCACATGGTAATCACGTGAACACAGAAATTCTTTAGGGTTCGAATAATTGTTTCTTAAAACCCTAACTGTAAATCTCTTTTCCATTTTTTTTTTTTCGTTTGCTCTCTTTCATCATTACCTATGACACACAAGTTCTTTTGAGAGAATATAGTTTTAAATAAAGGATATATAATTCTCCCATTTTGGCATAAAGATAACTGCAATCCTGTAAATATGAATCCCTATGAGATTTTAGAGATTAGCGAAGAAGCTACAGAGGTAGAAATTAGAAAAGCGTATAAGAAACAAGCATTAAGATATCATCCAGATAAAGTTACTGATCCCAATGAAAAGGAAGCTAATGAAATTAAATTTAAAGAAATTACTCATGCTTATGAAATTTTAACTAATAAAAATGGTGCAGGAGACGCTTCATTTGATGATCCTGACGATGCAGATTTCATGAATTTCTTCACTCAAGATTTTAGTGGTTACGATAATGGTCCTCCACCACCTCCACCAAATACAATGAAGAACGAAGATGTTGTTATTGAAATTAAATTAACTATGAAAGAACTATACAACGGTAAAAATATCAAATTCCAATTATCTAGAAATGTCGTATGTGAATTATGTGAAGGTAATGGTTGGAAACGTCGTAAAAATGGGAATCTATATGATCCACCATTAATTAATTGTAAAAAATGTTCAGGAAAAGGTTATACAGAAAGAAAATTGAGAACCCCATTTGGATTTAATACAATACAAAGAAGAGCTTGTACTAAATGTATGTCTCATGGTAAAATAAGAGCAAGACCAACTTCCGATAAAAATAAATGTAAAAAATGTCATGGTGATGGTTTATTGGAAATTAAAGAAACTGTAACAATTTCTATACCGCGTGGATATGTTGATGGTAATAAAATAACTTTAAAGAAAAAAGCTGATCAAACTTTAGATGGGAAAGAACCTGGTGATATAATATTTGTAGTTAAACAAGAGGAAAATAAATCTGTTAAATGTCCAAATTTTGAGAAACGTGGTAATAATCTTTATATGACTACAACGATATCATTACTTGAAGCAATCAGTGGATTTGAAAATAAATTTTTAACTGAAACATTCGATGATAGGAAGCTGACCTGGTCTAGTTCCAAGGGTAAAGTGATAAGACCAGGTGATATATTGAAAATTTCCAATGAAGGTTGGCCAATCTCAAACGAATCCAGACACGATCTTTCATTTGGTGATCTTTATGTTACAATAAATATTGAATTCCCAGCTGATAACTGGTTTAGTGAAAAGAATGATTTAATTCAATTACAGAATATTTTACCAGAAGGAAGACAATTTACCAAAGTTGAATTGGACCCAAGAAATAGTGAAAATATTACAAATTATGAAATCGTAAAGGAATTACCTCCAATAGAAGAACATACCAGATCTAACAATCCATACGAGAATGCCAATCCATATAATAGTCCAGGTGGCATGCCTCAAGGTGCACCTGAATGTGCTACTCAATAATGACAAATTTAACTTATAGACGAATAGTCTGGAAGGAATACAACGCGGTTGTTAATTATATCCTCCATGTAAATATATAAGCATATACCTCTTCATAAATATAAAGAATCATCTATATCAAGTAACTTCTAGATAGTTTGAAGTCGAATGCGGTTACAGTCGAAACTAACTGTTTGATCAAGAGTTATGTCAGGTACTCTCTTCCGAGAAGCTCCTCCGGGAGAGCCGAGACATTCGACGGCCTGTCAAACATAGTGAAAAAAATAAATAAGAGGAAGGTTCAAATTATATGTCAACACTAATCTATTCGTCCCATTAAAAAGATGAAAATGATACATTAAAACATTCAATAGATAATAACTGAACGCCACAACTTTTTAAAGAGTAAGCAACGAACTTTACAAGGACTACAGAGCTACCAAATTATTAGATATGTCTGTGCTGAAAGCGTTAAGAGGTCTTCCATTACACGCTGATACAACTGCATTGATTGAACGTAATATTCTATTAAACCCCAAAGCTAGACCAGAACATCGATTAGAACTTCATAAAATACTAGAGAGGTATGGAAAGGCTTACAAAACAACATCCAAAAATAAAGCTGTGGAACAAATAATTTATTCCTCATATTTTCACTGGTTTAATACTATCCCATCCTATTTGAAAGTATTTGAGACTCGATATGATGATTTACATAACTACTGGCCTATTGATAAGGATTCAGATCATATTCATGATAGAAAAGTACCAATGTTAAGAGACCTTTGGTTAAGAAATGATGAACGAGCAAGCGACTATACCTTGGAATATATGATAAAACAGGATTCCAATTGTCCGACAGATATATTCCAACCTATCTTTGAACAATTTCAATTTGTAATGCAGAATCCACAGATACAAAGACGTAAAATAGGCAAGACTGCTAGAGTTCCAATATTATTATTACCAATGAATGTTCTTGGCAAGGATATCGCCGCATGTCGTTCCAATAATTTATTGCAAAGACAAATCAATGAAATAAGAAGAGTATTACTTGTTGACAATCCAATATTGGCACCAGATGTGGCTGAACAATTGTTACAATTATCGAATAACTACGATAGATCAATGAAGAGGAAAATGTCAAGAAGGTATTATCTTACATCAAAATTCGGATATACTTTAATTGAACATAATGGTAAAACTCAATTATCAACCCTAACTGGTGATGCATTCCTTGAAGGGTTAGAATTACCTCAATTTGCGTCCTTCACGTGAATTTCTGAGTAAAAATCCGAAAGTCACGTGGCATTGCACTATATTGGTATCTCCGACATTTATTACCGTTGCGATTTTCGGCCGAAATTATGATTTCTTCAAAAAATCGTTTTCCCGGAGAGTGAAAGAGTCGCACATCGCCACATCAAGCACCGCAACGTGAGTGAGTGTGTGTGAGTGTGCCAATTGTTGTGCCACAGTTGTGGTGATTGCCATCAGATAAGCTACCATTGGGAAAAACTTTTTAATACGGCGACAGTAAATCTATGACAATTTTCACAATGACACACCGCCATCCACATTACCATTCTCCTAAGGGGGACAAGCTTATTCACAATATGGAATAAGTTGAAGCCACTGCAATTTGAGACAAATAATTGTTGACTTAAAGCATACTCAAGGAAAGTAAATTCAATAAACGATTATTAGTAATAAGTATCAAGAATCTTAGAGGAAACTAATATAAAAAGAATTAACAAACGGTTTAAAGATCTTGATCGGAAGATATTTCTTATTTCCAACTTTTTTCTACTTGTAAATAATAATAAAATCGTTAACACGAATTACATATTCATAATTAAAGAACAATTTTGAGATCATACATTTCAATAATCCGAACTATCTCTAATATATATTTATATATTACCGCTTTTCCAACAAAAAAGACTGTCACCTAATATTTCAACATAACCGGTTTGTCAGATATAGTTTATCCATTTCAATCTTTTCAATTCCTATTTCTATAAAGATTCAAAATTTGTTTAAAAAAAGTCAATTTCAACATGGCAAATTATCCAGAGAACAATTCACAACATTTCGACGATGTCGAAGAAAATTTAGAATTACCAGACTTTGGTAGTAATAACAGTTTTAACGAAGATCCAAATCTAGATGATTTAGAACAAGAATATAATCAATACAAAGATGAAGAATTCGTTAATCCATCAAATGACAATAATAATTATAATAATCTTCAAAATACAAGTACAAGTAACAACAATAAATATACTCAACAATTTGAAGAATCCAAATTAAATGCTAAAATTAGTCAAATCTCATTCTTAAATGATTCTGGTAACGAAAGTAACGGTACTAATAATATCAATATTCCAGCTTTCCATGAACACACCTTATCCTTCCGTGAATATTACCGTCATGATTTGAAAGAATATTTTTCTTGGAGTTCAGTAGGTAATTACTGTCTATCTATATTCCCAGTCGTGAAATGGTTACCACATTACAACTATATATGGTTCATTCAAGATTTAATTGCAGGTATCACTATCGGTTGTGTTTTAGTACCACAATCTATGTCATATGCTCAGATTGCAACTTTACCTCCACAGTACGGTTTATATTCTTCTTTCATCGGTGCATTCATTTATTCACTATTCGCTACTTCAAAGGATGTCTGTATTGGTCCAGTCGCTGTCATGTCTCTAGAGACAGCTAAAGTTATCGCTAGAGTCACTGAAAAATTATCCGCTGATACTGATATCACTGCTCCAATTATTGCTACTACATTAGCATTCCTATGTGGTATAATCGCATTAGGTGTTGGTATGTTAAGATTAGGTTTCCTTGTTGAATTAATTTCATTGAATGCAGTTTCTGGATTCATGACTGGTTCCGCATTAAATATTATCAGTGGTCAAGTTCCATCATTGATGGGTTACAGTTCAAAATTAAACACTAGACAATCTACTTATAAAGTTATCATTGAAACTTTAAAACATTTACCAGATACTAAATTAGATGCTGTATTCGGTTTGATTCCACTTGTTATCTTATATACTTGGAAATGGTGGTGTAATAATATGGGTCCAAAATTAGCAGAAAGACATTTTGGTAGAACTAAACCAAGATTAAATTACTATCTTCAAAAATTCTATTTCTATGCACAAGCTTGTAGAAATGCTATTGTGATCATCGTTTTCACTTGTATATCATGGGCTATCACTAGAGGTAAGACTAAAGCAGAAAGAAAGATTAAAATTTTAGGTACTGTGCCATCTGGTTTGAAGGATGTAGGTGTATTTGAGTTACGTGACGATTTAATGTCTAAGGTTGCTCCAGAACTACCAGCTTCAGTCATCGTTTTATTATTAGAACATATTTCAATTGCTAAATCATTTGGTAGAGTCAATGACTACAAGATTGTTCCTGATCAAGAATTGATTGCTATTGGTGTTACTAATTTATTAGGTACTTTCTTTATGGCTTATCCTGCTACTGGTTCATTTTCAAGATCTGCTTTAAAAGCTAAATGTAATGTTAAGACTCCATTCTCTGGTATCATTAGTGGTGCTTGTGTTTTACTTGCATTATACTGTTTAACAAGTGCTTTCTTCTATATTCCATCCGCTACTTTATCTGCTGTTATTATCCACGCTGTTTCTGATTTAGTCGCTTCTTATCATACTACATGGAATTTCTGGAAGATGAATCCATTAGATTGTTTATCTTTCATTGTTACAGTTTTCATTACTGTCTTTTCATCAATTGAAAATGGTATCTATTTTGCTATGTGTTGGTCAGCTGCTTTATTAATTTTAAAGGTTACATTCCCAGCAGGTAAATTCTTAGGTTACATTCAAATCGCTGAAGTCGTTAATGGTAATATTGTTAATGATCCATCAATTACAGTATCTGAACCTGTCTCAGAAGATGAAGAAGAATCTGAAATCAATAACAAATCTTCCAAATTTAATCAATTTAAAGGTAAGATGTTTTCATCATCAGGTAAATCTGCTGCTGCTACAAAAGAATTCAATAGTGATGAATACAAGAAAAATCTATATGAAACTATGAATGAAAGTGAAACTAATGATAGTACAGCTAAATTAAACTACTATACAAAATGGGTTCCATTCGATCATGCATATACCAAAGAATTAAATCCAGATTGTAATATCATCGCTCCTCCACCTGGTGTTATCGTTTACAGATTATCTGACAGTTATACATATTTAAATTGTTCAAGACACTTCGATATCATATTTGATGAAGTTAAGAAACAAACTAAGAGAGGTAAATTGATTCAACATTCAAAGAAATCCGATCGTCCTTGGAATGATCCCGGTCCATGGGAACCACCTACTTTCCATAAAGGGTTATTAAAGAAAGGTAAGCAATTTTTCTCAAGAAACAAATCTGGTAATAATGAAGACACTACTGAAGTAGATATCAATCCAAATGTTTCATTAGATGATAACACTATTGTGGATGAACGTCCATTATTAAAGATTATTTGTCTGGATTTTTCACAAGTTTCTCAAGTTGATGCAACTGCATTACAGTCATTAGTTGATTTAAGAAAAGCCATTAATAAATACGCTGACAGACAAGTTGAATTCCATTTTGCAGGTATCACATCACCATGGGTTAAAAGAGGTCTTGAAAATATGCAATTCGGCAAAGTTAATGAAGAATTCAGTGATGAATCAATTATTACTGGTCATACAAGTTATCATCTAACTAGATCTCAAGAAAAATCTGATGATTCAAGTAATCTTGAAGATTCATTTGAAGACTTAGAAAATAGGAAGACTTATCAAATCAATGTTGCCACAGGTACCAATTTACCATTTTTCCACATCGATATTCCAGATTTCTCAAAATGGAATATTTAAAAAAATATATACAATAAAAGATACATACAGTGTGCATCTACAATATATACATATTCTATAATAATATTAATACCAAGATAAAAAAAAATAATACCACAATAAGATTGTTCGTGTTTTGAGATATACACATATCACTAATAATAAATTTGTTACAACAGAAAAAATGATTATATTAAAAGAAGTTATAAAAAAGGAAATTATAATTGTAGAACCATACATAGAAAATGTAATAATATTAAGAAAACCAGATATTAACGATTAAATATCAGAGAACGTAGTAGAAAATAAATAATGCACTTGTAATTAAAATGATTGCAAATATGAGTAAGGTCGTATTTTTCATTCTTTGCCACCATAATCTATCGTTAATTCTTGCTGCTTTTCTTTTAAAACCTGAACTATTATTATTTAATTTTGACGTTTTATCAACTAATAAAGATACACGTTCTTGCCTCTGTAAAAATTTATCAATGTTATCATTCATTATTTGAATTACATCCTGAATATCTTCTTCAGTTTGATCTCCTATATTAGTAGGCAACGTGGGATCTTGTTGTTGTTTCTTAAATGTTAACAATTCCTCATGAAATTTATCTAATATCTCTCCAATATGAACTCTTAATTCAATGTTTGAATCGTTTTTCCTATATTCATCTTGTTTTAGGTCACTTAATATTCTCAATGGCAATATCTTTGGAGTGTCGATTTTAGTGAAACATACTAAAATCTCATTAGTATTTATTGAAGTTGTATAAAAACAGTCATAGTCATCAATGAGCACGGATGAAACTTTTGTAACTTTATTGCCATCTAACGATATAACTTTCGGTAATACTAGATCTTCAATTAATTTATGAAACACTTCAGGTTTAATATTTTGATTATCGGTACCATAATTATTATCATTACTGTGCCCTTCTAGTATCGTGTCATAATATGTCGCTACAGTCTTACCATCTTTAAATATCTCTAAATATGTAATATTAAACCTCTTCATAACTAATTAAGCCACTCAATTAATGTCTTCTGAATATTAAATGCGTTATCCCTATTTTCCAATCCAGCTATAAACCCGTTTCTAAACAGCAGTTAAAACGTAATTTGGCTCTAAAGTTGATTTGTTATACGAATACCCTGATGAATTACAGTGTATAGATATCCTTATCCCGTTCTTTATATCAATATACAACTGTTTAAAGTTTAACGTTTCCATTCGTTATCCCCCCTCCTTAGACTAAAAAAAGACTCAGGCTGTCAAACTTCTTAATTACGTACCTTCACCAAGGCCCGCTGCGACAAAAAATAATTATGTACGCACAGAAAATTGTTACTGCGCAAGTGATGCCGGTGTTCGTTTAACTACGTAGAACCACTTTTTATCAACGACAACAAGATCGATGAACGTCAGAGTTAAATGAATAAATTGTTACGTGTTATGCAAATTGTGTATATATTAATATATAAATAAATATGAGTTATTATTGAATGAAACGACTATCACACCAGCCCTTGACTACATACTGTGAACCATCAGTAAATTTCCCACATGGTTTCAACATCGCATGTTTGTCATTTGGTTCATTTGTATCGTTACACCATGGTTTCAATGTAGAATTCATTCTAACTAATGAACCATCAAGCAGTTCCGATTTATTAGTGTTTGGGTTGTTAGACTGTATGAAATTCATATTCCATGGCACCGAATCACCATATGGATCATTACGTAATGTACCACGTCCTAAATCATTCCATAGTTTCAATTTAGTCTTTATAGCTAAACGGACATCATCATTAAAATCTAAGGAATCTACTACTTGTGTATCTGGATGTATCGACAGACTATTGAAAGTTTGATTATCTATATGTACCTCTGGTAAAATATTTTTATCTATACTGTGTCTTTCAATAGCTAATAATTTCAAAAAATTTGGATTCATTGATCGTTGACGAATACGTTTATTATCTGGAAGTAAAATACTTGTATTATCTGTACTTTCGTCGTTTTTAGTCTTACCTGAATCTGGCCAAACTTCTAACTCTAGATCTTTTGTGTTATCCTGTATCAGTTTCTTCTCTTGCACGCTATTACGCAGCAGAGATCTCTTCTTCTTATGTCTTACATAAATTGGCGGAATTTGTTTCATTATATCATCGTTTGTTAAGGAATCAGTTAAATCTAGATCTTCTATCTTAAATAACTTCACTAGGGGTTCAGAACCTTGCCGTATATTATCATTAACTTCATTATTTTGTAAGGGATGAGTTGTCTGTGGTTCTTCGACCGGCTGTGTCCTGTGTTTACGTTTCGGTATATATATGTGATCATCAATTATTGATCCTGAACTTCTTCTTAATGGTTGTCCATTATATCTCTTAATCTTATTCTGAGGTAACGACGACGTCTCTCCAGATAATTGTTTAATTTGTGAAATTACTGAACTCATCGACGGAGTAATAGGTGATGATATTGATCTATTTCTATATTTATTTGTATTCGTTATACCATCGGGATAACTCATACTCGGTTTTGCCTTTGATATATTCTTTATCGATAATGATATGTTTTCATTCAATGATGAATTATTCATTAATACTAATGACCCCAGTATCATATTTCTTCAAACTGCTCTGGTTCACTGTTTGGAATTTTGTTATTATGCGATGTCTCTTTCAAATATATCCTTGTATTTATATGGAGAATGTTTCCTCGATTACGCATCAACAAATAATATCGCTTGTAGATTAAATCTAAAAAAATCAATCACTTCAACAATCGTGGTACTTTTCTGTATCTCTATTCAATATTCTATTGTGTTTTTGAAAAAATTCCCAAATATTGTCAATATTTATACAAAATCGGAAAACAGAAATTCAACAAACGGATAAATTAAAACACAAGAATTAAAAATACTTGTGCTGTTGTCTCTTATTTCTACCCCGGGAGATATCCTTGAGTAAATTTATTGCCACTTCTTTAAACAGGAATTCCTATTGTGTTTTGGGCCACTTTAAGTAATTTTATAATAGAAATTGGGAACATCAGCACAGAAATTTTTTATTATAAAAATTAACGTGCGCCCCCATCTGTTTTTACTTCGCGGGGTTTGATTTGAAACAAGGGTTCGTTAATAAGGATTTCGTATGAAAAAATGTGTCAAATTTGAGAGATTTACAAAATTTATTATTACAATCGTATATATACTTTTTATTTATTTAGATGATTATGGCTGTGATGGTGATTCAGAGGTGTTGAAAGTGTGCAGCACAGGCTCAAATGTCGGGCGAGTCTCTTGTTGAACAACCGGAGTTACAGCAGTTGTTGGAGAGGTGGAAGTGGTACTAGTTACAGTTGGAACACTTACATTAGATACGCCTACAGTTGGAACCTCTGTTTTTTGTTGTTGTTGTTGTTGTTGTTGCTGTTTCTCAAGGAACTTTTTCATCTTTCTTTTCTCACGATCATCATGTTGTTTCTTTTGTTTAGCTCTTAATGAAGTCAACTCAGGTAAAAATGTTTCACGTAAATCTTTTTCGGTCTTAGCAAGACACATTGAACAAATAAATGTAGAACATTCACCGAATTCAGTTCTTCTGTCAGTAGGCCTCATCGCATTCAATTGATTATGTTCTTGTTCTTCTTCTTGGTGTTGTCTACGGGACGTTCTACGTGTAGCACTATGATGTGGTTCATTTTTATCATATGTAACTGTACCAAAATCACGTTGGGTCAAAAATCTTAAATTATCTAGTTCTTTCTTTGAATGAACGGATGCGATAGAAAGAATATCAATTAGTGATTGTTCTTGACATTCCCAGTGTTGCCATATGTGACAGTTATCACAGCAGATAATAGGTCTGTTTAAAATATCCATTTTACGATATTTCTCTAGATTAGCTTCTTCACCATCATCTTGATGTATTATAATTATCTTTGGTTCTTGTGCAGAACTTGTTTCTTCAGTAGTAGAATCCTTCATGCATGAACATTGGAACATCCAATCGTTTGAGTTATCCTCATGTGTTACTTCTCCACTTAAACCAAACTCAGCTGCTTCTGATATATCTTCTGTAGTGATACATAATCTCTTTGGTAACTCTTCAATATTTTCGTACTTGACTAAAGTTTGTTCATCAGTGACACAATCAGTCAGGATGATTTTTGCATTATAATTAATACCATTTGGTAAGACATATTTATCAATAGAGGTCAAAGGATCTTCCATAGTAGGTTCAACGGCATTATTAACTAAATCCTTTCTTTCAGATTTAACTTGTTTAGTATCTAAATCGAATTTTGCCCATAATTGATTCCACATATTTTCCTTACAACGTTTCATTATCCTAGCAACATTTCTTTTTCTTGCTTTCAAATATTCTTGCCTGTGATCAATTTTATCCTCAAGATGATTTTCAGTTTCCTTCTTTTTAGTTTCTTCCTCCTTTTCAAGTAATCTAGTTGAACGTTTTCTTCTAACCATTAATTCCTTCATTGATTTATTCTTTTCTCTTTGTGTCAATAGTTTTGCTGAATTAATTCTACTTAATACAACCCATTCAATTGAATTTTCAAAGGATTCAACGATTTTTTTAACAGGTTCTTTCTTTTCCAATAATTTTTGATAAGTTTCGAATTGATTCATATATGTTTCGAAATTATAACTTAATACATCGTTAACGATGTGAATATTTTGTAAATATGAATCGATATCCTTGGAATAATCTAAATGAACTAAATCAGTTTGTCCCATCGAATCCTCATATTTAACAGTACAATTTTTCAATAACAATGGTAAACGCCATGGTTCATCTTTTTTACCCAGAGATTTATCTCTAGTAACGTTTTGTTTAATAATTGAAATTGGGTATGTCATGAACATAATTTTACTTGAATCCTGTTCATCAGTTTCTTTTATCTTAATGAAATCGAATAATTCCATATTATTTGTAATAAAATTCTTAAATACCATGTTTTTGAATTCAATTTGTTTAATGATATAGTAAAAAATTTGAAATTGTTTATTAATATCTGAATCAATGAATCTTTCAGTGGTACTAGGTATCAAATCGGTATGATTAGATTCAGTTAAAAATGTGTTTACTATATCATTCCATTGACTTAATTCAATTGACTTATTGTTACCTAATTGTCTTAATAATGCTAATCTAGCTAACACGTACAAATTCATCTGTGATTCTTCTTCGACTTCTGGTTGTTGGAAATCAGGATTATTTAAAACGGCTAAAAGATCCTTTAAAAACAAAATTTCATCAAAATTTACTGTTTTCCACATTGCTTTCCCACCAGGATAAATTGTCTTTGTAACAAAAGATTCAGAAACGTTATAGATCCAAGTAATGACATATTGATATTCCCATGATTGACGTACATTTGATAAAGAATCAAATTGTGTTTCAATTGAGTCAACTACTGTCAATGGATGTCTTGCTAATTGCAATAATGTCTCATCACTTAGCCATTTATACCATGCTGGTCTATCCTGTAGTAATTCATCATTTAACTTTTGTCTCTTGACCACAGGTTCAATCTCTTCAATTTCTTCTGGTGAATCATCCACCTGGCGACTGATCCTAGTCGATCTTCTGGTACTGCGCTCGCTCATTCACCTTATTATTGTTGTTCTACGGGTCTTGAAACACAAATACCACTACCAAATAATGACAGCTAACCCCTTATAGAAACAAATCATTCAAGAGTAGTTGACATTGTAGTTGCTCGTTGTTGTTGTTTGTTGCGCCAAAAATTCGAACTTCCACTATCGAAAACCCGTTACCCTCACATCATATTTTTTTTTTCAAAATTTTCGTGGTTCAAAACGACAACTTGTGCGGCGGTTTCTGAGACATCTCTGTTTTTCGTCCTTCTCGGGTTTCCCCTTTTTCTCACTTCACAAAGAAATCTTCAATTTGTTGTTTTGAGACGCTGCTGCTGTTGGTGGCGACGAGTAAGGGAGTACTGTTATGTAACTTGATATAAATGGGAATAAGCTGACTAAGCTACGTTTATTCACTTGTTGTACTATCACCAAAGCAATTAATACCATTAGTTATACTAGGCATAATAGAAGTAATCAGATCAATCCGTGTTTTCATTCTTTGCCTATCCTTTTAAAGTTATAAAATTAGCGTATAGTTCCAATTCATACGGATTGTCTAATAGCATATCTATATTACAAGTATTCCAGTTTATTATACTGAGAAGTTATACCCCCTCCCCAATTTTTGTTAGTCTCAAATAGAAAGCAAAGAAATTGTTTATTCGTTAAGGTTTATTTATAGAAGTATAAAACATAATATCAACTGAGTATCAAAACCCTCCTCATTTATTTGTAATAAGTATGTCTAATACAGAGGATTATCACATCAATCCCAAGTTCCATATGGGTGGGACTACCCCAGTTAAGGATCATCAAAGAAAATCATCTTCTATGTTAGAACAAGAACCTGTAACACCAAGTACAGTAGCACCAGCTACATTAAGAATGATGGGAAAACAACAACAACAACAACAACAACCTACTCCACAACATACGCCGCATTCACAACAGCAACAACCTCCTTTGATGCCTCCTGTTAATATACCCAATGGAAGTAATAATAATTCAACATCACATAAGAGAATGAAATCTGAATCTCAGCCACAATCACAAGCACAGACACCCAAGAGAGAAAGTTCAAGAAGTACACAAGATATTAAACAATTCCATAGAAAATCATTAGGTGATTGGGATTTCTTAGAAACTGTAGGTGCTGGGTCAATGGGTAAAGTGAAATTAGCAAAACATCATCAAACTAATGAAGTTTGTGCCATTAAAATAGTTAATAGAGCTACAAAAGCATTTTTACATAAAGAACAATCAATGCCTGCTCCCAAAAATGATCAAGAAATTTTAGAGAGACAGAAGAAATTAGAAAAAGAAATATCGAGAGATAAGAGAACAATTAGAGAAGCTTCTTTAGGTCAAGTATTATATCATCCTCATATTTGTAGATTATTTGAAATGTGTACAATGTCAAATCATTTCTACATGTTATTTGAATACGTTAGTGGTGGACAATTATTAGATTATATTATTCAACACGGTTCCTTAAGAGAACATCATGCAAGAAAATTCGCTAGAGGTATAACAAGTGCATTAAAATATTTACATGCTAATAATATTGTTCATAGAGATTTAAAGATTGAAAATATTATGATTTCAACATCAGGGGAAATTAAAATTATCGATTTTGGTTTATCAAATGTTTATGATAATAGGAAACTGTTACATACATTTTGTGGTTCTCTATATTTCGCTGCACCAGAATTATTAAAAGCTATGCCATATATTGGTCCAGAAGTTGATATTTGGTCATTTGGTGTTGTCCTATATGTATTAGTATGTGGTAAAGTACCATTTGATGATGAAAATTCAAGTGTATTACATGAAAAGATCAAACAGGGGAAAGTTGAATATCCAAATCATTTATCTATTGAAATAATATCACTTTTGTCAAAGATGTTAGTAGTAGATCCACAAAGAAGAGCTAAATTGAAACAAGTTATTGAACATCCTTGGATGAATAGAGGTTATGAATATTTGACTCCATCATATTTACCAAAACGTATACCATTAACACCTGATTTATTAGATGATAACGTTATTAAGGAAATGTTCCGTCTAGAATTTATTGATAATATCGAAGATACAAAGACAATTTTATTAAATATTGTTAACGAGGAAAAATACATAGAATTATCACATTATTACTGGTCCCTGGTATCTGAAATGAAAAACAACAGTATCAACAACAGTAACATCAATAGTTTAACTTCAACACAACAAAACACTAATAATTTTGAAGATCCTACCGAAGCATATCATCCATTATTATCGATGTATTATTTAGTATCCGAGATGTTAGCACGTAAATTGGCTAAATTACAAAGAAGAAGAGCTCAACAGCAACAGCAACAACTGATGGCTGAAAATAAACAATTAGAAAATCCTGTTAATATTCAATCAAACAATAACTTAAAGATCGATGAGCAACAACAATCATCTTCTATTTCGCCTGTAAATAAAGCTGCAGCTGTTAACTCTCCAATACAACCTCCAGAACGTAAACAGGAATATGTTCCAACATCAACTAATAATAATGACAATACAAATAATATGATGGGTACTCCATCAATGAACCCAACAAATATCGAACAGAAGATGGCTCCTTTAAGATCTCCTGTGAAATCACCACTACCACCCGTACCAAGTGGAGCTACTCCTAATAAGAAACCATTACAAGTATTGGTTCCACCAAAATTATCTATTCCTGAACAAGCACATACTTCTCCAACTAGTAGAAAGGCTTCAGAGACACACAATGCATTCGATGCTGTAATGGCTGGTGACTCTAGTCACAATTCAATTAAGATGAACAAGAACAATCAAGATGATGACGATAATTTCAATGAAGGTGCTTATATGCAACAAGCAAGCACATCACCAGTTGATACTAGTAACGCTACAAGTTTCGGTGGTATCTTCAGAAAATTATCTCAACGTCGTGCCCAACAGAACGTTTCACCACCTCCTCAAACAGGTGCAACGACAATACAACCACATATCAATACTACTACTATTCTAGAAGATCGTAATAATAACAGACAACCAATTAAGAAAACTCATGCTCGTACTGTTTCCGAATATGTTCCAACAGTTGTTAGAGCTCCATCTTATGGTTCAGGTAATTACATGGCCAAGCCACATGTTGTAAAGACTGACCCAGCTGGTGCTCATACTATTATTACTCCACCACAAAGGTCTGCATCTCAAAAACATCAAAACAGAACTGATTTACCTGCTTTACCAAGTAATGCGGAATCAATGTTACAACAACAGCGTGATAAACAAATTGAACAGGATATGAAGAAATTAAATATTAATGATGAAACTGATATAGTTAAATATGAAGGTAACAACTCTCAAATTGATGAAGAAAATGATGAAAATAATCCATTACCTCCATTGAATGTTATTAAAGGTAGAAAATATCATCCAAGTGCAAGAGCTAAATCTGTTGGTCATGCTCGTCGTGAATCACTTAAATTTAACAGACCTGCTTTACCAAGTAATATTCCACAACAAGGTGAAATTGATGACCATGGGTTCTTGGAATATAGTGATGATAACAAATCTGAAAATGTTTCAAACGGCACACCAAGCAATAATAGTGTAATTAGAACCGGCGGTGCACAAAGTATCGATCATGCATTATATGGTGGTGCAATTAATGAACCTCCACAATTAACAGATTCCCAAATATTGGAAGAAGCTTCTAGAGCTCCACCAGGATCAATGCCATCTATCGATTATCCTCGTTCTTTATTCTTAAAGGGTTTCTTCTCTGTTCAAACTACTTCCTCAAAACCATTACCTATTGTTAGATACAAAATTATTTCTGTCTTGAAAAATATGAATATTGAATTCAAGGAAGTTAAAGGTGGTTTCGTTTGTATTCAAAAATCTCCAATCAGTCCTGATATTAGAAATGATGAAAAAGTGGAACAATACGATCCAATTGAGGAACAACAACAGCAACAACAACAATTGTTGCAAGTTCCAAATCGTTCTGTCTCTAGACATAGCTCTCTTAGAAGAAAAACATCCGTTAAATACAACCAAGGTATGGTACCAGGTAGTCCAATGGATGGTCCACGTCACGAGAGAAATATTTCCATGGTCACTTCCCCAACTGGTATGAATTACAATTATAACCCACAAGAAATTTCATCTGCTTCAATTGAAGATATGGGTCAACAAGAAGATATTTTAACTACTTCAAGGGTTCAAGATATGAACAGAATCCCAGATGGTGCATCTGTTAATGGTGATTACAGGAATAAAGAAAGACCACCAATTAAATTTGAAATTCATATTGTTAAAGTTAAATTAGTTGGTCTAGCTGGTGTTCATTTCAAGAAAGTTAGTGGTAACACATGGTTATACAAGGAACTTGCATCTCATATCCTAAAGGAATTAAACTTATAGGAATTGAAAGTTTGAAAGTTCAAGAAATATCTTGATATATGGGAGTATTGTTCGAAACATACATTTATCAGTTATAAAATAATATGTACGCATATACGCATATAAATAAAGTACTACAAATAAGACAAGATTTGCATTTCATAAATTTCTATAATAAATAATTAAATAAGGTATTTTATACTCATGATACTTAGATGGCTGGTGGTTTTACCAGTTTATGGGCATATGATTTCACTCTGGAGAAAAAGAATGGTTTCTCATTCTTAAGAGAGCACTGAGAGATATTACCTTCTTTATCTTCTACCGTGGATTCCACCCATTTTAATCTTTGGAATCGTTTATGTCCTTGGTTCTTTATTGTCAATTTTTCTTTAAATGCATATTTATCATTCGCTCTTCCTATCGTAATATAATTTGTTTCGCCATCAAAATACAATTTCCATGAACAAAGATGACTACCTTTAATGGTATTCTCTCTAGTGAAATGTTTAACCACAAATGTTGGTTCGTCCGTCGTTAATAATCTTAACACTTTGCCATCTTCGTAAAATCTGTAATATCTATAATATGTGATCATATGTACCGGGTTTCTTAATGAAGAAGACCCATCGGCATTGGAACCGTACCTTAAGTAATTTACCACACTTATATAGACACCCTCATATTTAATATATGGTCTTTGTTTTAACATTAATTCATAATTTTTATCCCAAAATATCTGTTCCAGTTCTTGTATACTGTTTTCACCATTTAAATTGATAAGTTCTTCATCATAAAATTGTTTCGAATATATGACATCCTTGAACGTCTTGTACGGTACAGAATTGTGGAAACATAGCTCGTTAAATTTAGTACAAGATAATGATAAATTCACCCAGGATTCACCCGATTGTCTAACAACATGACTAACAATCTTTAATAATATATCGTTCGGGAGCATTTCTAATATCCAACAAGGTAATAAACTTTCATCATCTTCATCCTTTTCTCCTTTCTGGCCATCGACTTCACTATTCGCAGAACAATCATTATTCAGCTTCAATTTCTCTAATTTTTTAAACAGCAACCATTCCTCATGCAGTTTCTTCCTATAAACTTTTTCAACATTATCATATATCTTTAATGCTTCTCTATAATATTTGATTGCATCGGCCATCGAACCATCCCTTTCCTTAAACACACCTTTCTCCCATGTGTTAATTGCATTGCTAATTATCGGATCTTCCAATTCTTTAATAATTGCAGTCTTACTCATTTTTGAAACTGTATACTCTTATAAACTTGCAACTCTACTACTTTTTGTTTGCTATCTAAAGTGTCCTTGCCAAGCTCATCTTCTGAAATATTATTATGTAATCACACAGTAACTGAGATTGTTTTATAAGTCACCGACCGGCATATGCTGTGAAAAATTCACTATATCCGCCGTCATCTTTATATCCGCTCTTAGTGACGGACTTCGGAACAATAAATGATAAAGGCACATTATTACATATAAACTATCTACATATATAATCTGTTTATATTTTAGATTCTTCCGCTAGATTATTATTTGTATTTGGATTACTAGCGATCAAATTATCAATTTCATTTAGTAATGTAAAATCAAAATTATATTCCAATGCGAAATCTGTACCATGAGATAAGGAACCTAATAAATCTGTGAAATCTGGATTCATATCGCTATTATTCTCCATATTCTTATTACTTTCAATGAACTTCTTTGCTACCTCATAGTTTAATGTATTAGATTCCAAAAATTCTTCAAAATCTCTATATATGTCATCCCTAATGGATTCAACGTCCATACATTGAATTGATAAAATTGCAGAGTAGACCATGTACAAATTACAACGTTCAAAACTACCGAATTTCTTCTTCCAAATATTCAATAAAGTATGTAATTCATATATACAATCTTTAATCAAACTTCTTGACTTAGCTGTATCGAAAATGAATGGTTTATTGTAAGAAATAATCACAATATAATAATGGAACCAAACATAAACTGTTGTGATATTTAATGTATCCAATTGTTCTAATGATTTTTTATCCCATTTCAATTCATCTCTAAGATCATTTCTCCAGTTGATTGCCTCGGTATTGAACTTGGTTAAATAACCTATTCTCTGTTCCAACGTTTCTGTTTGAATGAAAATCTTCTTAGCGAAAATTTCTGTAATTCTTGATAGAATAATTAATTTCTTCAGAGGATTGGCCATGCATAATGCTTCGCCTGGATTATAAATATAATCTTCAATACCTGTTTCAATATCAGGTAATTCATCCGTTTCTGGGACTGTTGAATTTGATAGTCTTAATGATGTTGATCTACCAAACAATATAGATATTAAATGATCTGCGATGTAACAACCCCAATATATTCTACTTCTAACTTCGATATCTATCTTAGATAATTCATCCTCATAAACGTTATTCCACGCTTTTGGATTCAAATGTAGACCAATCTCATGCGATATTCTAAATGCTAAACCAGATAAATACCAAGCCATTGGATTTTCACCTGATCCGATATCATAAAATGCAAGACATAATAAAGTCTGAATAATTGCCAGTTTTGATGAAGATGTAGACTCTGCTAAAGATTTATCCTCAAGTTGGAAAATTTTCTTTAGAACAATAGACTTAGCCCTATGATAATATATATCTCTTTGTTCATATAATTCTTCACCACGTTTCGAAGCTTTACTACCCAGTGCAGCAATCGCATAAACTAATTCTTCGGAACAATAATATGTCTTCGTAGACTCATCACCGAAAAATGCGCTTAAGAAAGTTTCTCTGTGTATAAACATGTAATGACCTGGGTATAACCATTTGAAAAATAAAGAAAACGATCTTAAGATCAATGGTGATCTAGATAAATTCTTCAGATTGACTTGTAATTGTCTCTTTTGTTCAATTCTTCTCTTTTTGGTCGATATCGATAATGAGTTCGTTGGATATATACTATTTGTACCGCTTCCAATAGTTGGTAATGGTGAAGGAGATCTAGATCTAGTTTCTTCTATAGGTCTCTTTGTTGTTGTTATATAGTTTAGACTTGGTTCTATAGATGATGTATCTGTAAGATTTCTTCTTTCATTTGATGCCACTTCTGATTCTGTTTTAACTATTGCTAAAGAAGCTAATGGTAGATTATTACTATCTGTCATCACTATATCTTCACTAATTGTAATATTACTACCAGTAGGTGAACCTAAATTATTTAATGGTATTTGACTTAATAGAATGTCTCTCTGTTCCGGATCCTTTGTATCCTTGACCCTTTGTAAAGAATTTTCTAAATATGCAATGTGAGCTTCTAATGCCTTAACGTAACCTGTAGAATATCTATTTCTTCTTAAATCTTCATTGGTAAATACACATTCAGTTTCATTCCTAGTACAATTTGAACATGGTAATTGCATATCACACTTCCGTCTACGTTTTCTACATTGCTTACATGCTAATTTTCTTGGTTTAGGATTCATCTCCATTTTGCCAGACGTTATCACAATATACCTTTCTTAAATACGTACACCAAATAAAAATAATAATAATAATAATAATGAAAATGCCTCGGTACCTTCAGCAATGAAAGTTTAATGATAATCGCAATGAATTTTTTGCTTAACTAGCTTCCCTGTAATATGCGATGATTCAAGAAACGATGATCATTGTGAAATCTCATATTAACTCTTTATATATTTATATTTTTTTTCGTTTGGTAAGAAAGGAAATTTTCGTAACTATGTAAAAAATTTGGTCCCCGCGGAAACAATACCTTTCTTGATAAATTTGTGATAGATAGACAGAAAGATAGATATGATTACATTAAATTAAATGCATTAATTGCCTTAAGATGTAATAATGTATCTCAACTGCACTATGTATTCCAATAAAATTATCATGTTTAACAAAAAACAAACAAGCAAAAACACAAAGATTAGGATATAGTTCAAATTCCTGATTGTTTTGTTGTTTATATTGGGAACAATAGATAGATAAATTATAGTAACAATGGCTTAATAATGAATTTGAGCGGGTTTTCCTCAATTCGTTACTTACATCCTTTCTAAGGAAATGATGATGATACTATTCGGTAATCATTAAGAGATGATTCCTTTAATTTCTTGAATGTTAAACAGGTCGAACACATTACATTCTTGAATATGTAAAACGACAATATTACTTGAAAGGTTCATTTTATGTACTTGTACGTTCGTCCATTGATCGAGTTCTATTAAAAATTAGATATTACCAAGAATGATGAATATGATACGAATGTATAAAATTCTTATAAATAGAGAAAGGCTAGAGCTCTATTACAATGAATTGATTTATCTTCTATGTTATAGTGGTAAGAAAAATCAATCTATATGTTGACGAAATTGTGATGCATGTTTATATATATAGATGTGTTTGTGAGTATATATATTCTATGAGTTATTTAAAGAAAGAAAGAATTTCCTCGCTGAAAAAATCAGGATTATCTAAGAAAAGGTTATGACCAGCATCTGGAACTTGAAGAAATTCTACTTGTTTATGAGGTTTATATTGGTATGATTGAGCTAATTCTTTAGCCATGCTGTAACCTGCTTCACTATTCATCCAATCATGATCACCATACATTAATAAAACTTTTTTAGCTTTTAATTTATCTAAATTATCTAAGATTGGATCCTTAGCAAGTAAATTTCTGATAAACATATTTGTGAAATTATTTATTGTAGTCTTTGGGAATTTATTACTTTTATAGAAAACATGATATAAATAATCATGATATTCTGTACCAGGTACTCTAACGTAAGCTCTATTAATATATCTTTTAGCTAAAGAACCACCTATTGGACCCATATATCTTAAAGTATTTAATTGATTATTAAATAACCAAGTAGGTACTTTAAAATTTCTTGAATAATATATTGATGATGGATCCTCAACTGTAACTTGATATTCTTGAGATGGAGTAAATTTATTATTTAATGAATAAACATTACGTTCCATACCTAATGGAGAAATTAAACCGATATTTTCAATTCTTTCTGGATAAGATATAGCATATTTGAAAGAAATGTAACCACCGAATGAATGTCCAATAATATTAAATTTTTCAATATTATTCTCTTTACGCCATTCATCAATTTTTTTAACATAATAATCTTCATATTTTTTTAATAAATTTAATTCTTTAGTAGTGTCACTTTTTCCATCCATTGAGAATTTTGAATATTCTTTATCAAATGTCATCTTATGTGTATGTAATGTTGGTAATTTTAATTTTGGTGTCTCTGACAATCCATTCCCAGGTAAATCAATAGCATAAAGATCTCTAATTTCATTAGATAATTTATTGAAAGTTAAATGGAATGCCATTGATGAAGCCGCGTAACCATGAATTAATAATGTTGGAGTTTCAATAATTTGATTATTTTGTGTCTTTTTAATGGAATTATGGAAATGCCATTGATTTATTGTATTGTGAGCAATCATATTATTTGATTTTGTTACGGAATCATTTAAAATTAATTTATTCATTATATTTTCTTGTAATAATTTTAATTGTGCATCTACTGGTTTATGTGTAATCGAGATAGTTTCATTGATGGACATTGAAGATACTGAAATATCAGCAGTTGTTGTAGCGGAACGTTCACAAAGTGTTGATTTTATAGATGGCCACATTCTTCTTGTCTTAAGCATATGAGTGTTTTTTGTTGTTTTTTTGATAAGGGACAGTATATTTTTCGGTTATAATTGGTATACTTTTTTTTCTTTATGTAACTGTTTAAGAATATGGAAATGATTTTCTCGAGAAGATGAACTAATTCAAATGCCCTCTATATATATACATATCTGTGAGTTGAATAATTTTAGTCAACAAAAGAGTGGTTGAGCTTGTCTTTGTAATGTTGGTTTGTTGTATATTGTGCCAAAAGTATTGCATAGTAGATTCGGAGAAAAGTTTTCATTTGATAATCTAATTAGAGCGGCGCAGTGATTGATTACATAAAGAGAAGAATTGCGAATTCGGCCGAATGAACTGAACTTATTGCATTTTTTGTTGTGGAGTGGAAACTGAATTGTTGCACAGAAATTCAACAGTCTGTCCATCTGTTGAGACGGTTCCGCGGGATTAGATACTCGAACGAACACAGAAATTTTCTTTTTCACCGTGAAATTTCCGGATTTATGATCAAAATTTTTATAAAATTGAATAATTGTAGTCATCGGCCGAATACCATACGGTGGGAAAGATGGCTGATTCGGAGTTAACAGTGTGATAAAGACAGTAAATATAGCTTATGGATATAATGGATTGACAATTTTTAATGAAATTGGTAGTCATGATTGTTCTTAAATGATGTGTAATTAGTATTCCTGTATTGATTAGTTGTTAGGGATTGCAGAATTGATTCAATCTTGAACTTTTCATATTGTAATATTTTTAATTTTTGTTTCCGATGGGAGACTCATTTAATAAATGTTAAAAAAGATTATTCCATTTACTGAAAGCAAAACTACACTGTAGCTTATTAGCAACACTAGAAACATCAATTGATACAATTAACACAACAATAACTACATATATGCAAGTATCGTTCTAATATTATCAAATTTTATTCATGTATTGACTAAAAAAAACAATTCTTGACACCACAAGGGATGATCACCACATACTAGTTACATAGTGTGATTTACCCCATTTGCTAACCGTTATGAAGACAGCCACCTTAAAATAATGTTTATTATAACTGCTATATCTCGATGATTTAGTCAAAGAAATAAATTATTTATTTTCTGTAGAAACCCTAATACACCCTAATTCTAACCCTAATAGACAGATCGTTTACTCTCGTTCCAAAAAGAAAAAGAAGAAATAATAATCCCCCACTGAGGGAAGAGAAGACAATTTCAATAAGATTTGATATTCAATAACATCTCAGAACAGAAAAGAACTAGCCAATAAAAGGAGTGTCCGATTGTTGTTATATACTAGTTAACGTAATACCAACTCAATAGCAGAATTAATTTCACGCACAATAATCACACTAAAATTATTATAAAATGAACGCAGATATAGTATCTATAACAAGTGAATCCAATGAATCCTCACAAAGTGAGATTGATTACGAATTATTAAACCAAAATACAGAATTAGAATTAGAAGAAATGTCTCTAGAAGAGAAATTGATCAATGCTGAAAAACAATGGCAAGAGAGTCTCGAACAATTATCACATGCTATCAATTGGTTATTATTACCATTATTAGGTAAATTTATGGGGAGAAGATTCGCTAGAGCAGTTTGGTCAAGAGTTGCAGGCATGGCATGGTAAATACAAAGAGATAGATGCGAGTGGATACTATATATATCTGATAATTACATTATTATTTTATGATTACCAAGGTAACTAATTCATTCGATCAAATAGAAGTCAGACATGCATACATATATATATATTCCATAACTTGGGCGGCTAATATGCTCAAATAGGCAATATAATCAATATGTTTTCAAATGAGCATGTACCCTTAATTTCTTTGTTGTTAGGAAATAAACAGGAACATTTTGGAGAAAATGACTCGGCGGCAAAAAAGGAAAAGTATAAATTATATAAATACCAAAAGGAAATATATAAAGAGACATTCAACACGTTTTAGTATATGTCACATTTTTTTACTGAAATATTAATACTAGATGTGTAATCAAGTGATAACTATTGAATTAGAATAGACAAGATATCTATGTGAGTTTACACTTTAGAATATTATATATATGTAACAAACGATATAATATGTTTTTATATTACAAGAATTGTATACCTGAAATAACACGTTTTCATGAACTGTCATAATAACTTTGTTAATGAGATATCATCCAGTTAAAGTATTCATCTCATGTCTTATTAAATACTATAAATTGGAAATTTCTGTCATTTTTCACGTTAGGTTGTCTCTGTCAGCGCCCGCTGAGTCATACAACGAAAACCGAAGTGAAATTGTTTGATTTTTTGGAAGGAAGAGAGAGAGAGAGAGAGAGAGAGATCAACACAATTTTTAATGAGCGTTCAGTCTCAGATTGAGATTGTGTGCGTAAATTTTACTGGAAGGGAGACAGACGGGAGAGATCTCCCATCACTTCTTTTTTTTCAGTCCAATCGTGGGGGGAAAAGAGACGACAAAGACAACAATTTCAATTGTGACTATTACCAAATCAGTTTGATCATTAACCTTTTCCTTATATTATATTAAATCATACCAATATATTAATAAATATAATCAATTATAGTCATACACAAGACAAACATATAAAGGATAAAATCGCTAAAGATGGCTTCTGTTTCTGTGCCATTAGAAAAAGTGTCAATTTTATCAAAACCTACAATTCATGTAGGTTACGATATTCATACACATATTGTTCAAACTATTATTAAAGATTGTCCATCATCAACCTATGTCGTTGTCAATGATGCTAACTTATGTAAAGTTCCATACTGGGAACAATTAGTTACTGAATTCGAACAATCTTTACCAAAGGGTTCTCGTCTATTAAGATTTGTCACTAAACCAGGTGAAGCTCATAAGACTAGACAAACTAAAGAAACTATCGAAGATTTCATGTTAAGACAAGGTTGTACAAGAGATACCGTCGTCGTTGCAATTGGTGGTGGTATCATCGGTGATATGATTGGTTTCACTGCAGCTACATTCATGAGAGGTGTTCGTGTTGTTCAAATCCCAACTTCTTTATTAGCTATGGTCGATTCATCAATTGGTGGTAAGACTGCTGTTGATACTCCAATTGGTAAGAACTTTATCGGTGCTTTCTGGCAACCACAATTCGTCCTCGTTGATATTAAATGGTTACGTACATTACCTCAAAGAGAATTTATTAATGGTATGGCTGAAGTCATTAAAACCGCTTGTATTTGGGACGCCGAAGAATTCACAAGATTGGAAATCAATGCTAACTCATTCTTAGAAATTGTTAACAACGCTAAATTTATTGATTACAAGAGTACCATGACTACTGAAACTTATAACATTTCTGATACAAATATCGAAGCTATCCTAGAACATACTTACAAATTAGTTTTAGGTAGTATCAAAGTTAAAGCCGATGTTGTTTCTTCAGATGAACGTGAATCTAGTTTAAGAAACTTGTTGAATTTCGGTCATACTATTGGTCATGCTTATGAAGCTATATTGACTCCACAAGCTTTACATGGTGAATGTGTCTCCATCGGTATGGTTAAGGAAGCCGAATTATCTCGTTACTGGGGTATTTTATCATCTACTCAAGTTGCTCGTTTATCTAAGATTTTAGTTGCTTACGGTTTACCTGTCTCTCCAGAAGAAAAATGGTTCAAAGAACTAACTTTACAGAAGACTACTCCATTAGAAACTCTATTAGACAAAATGAGTATCGATAAGAAAAATGACGGTGCTAAAAAGAAGTGTGTCATTTTAGAAAGTATTGGTAAATGTTACGGTACTTCTGCTCATATCGTCTCCGATGATGATTTAAGATTTATCTTAACAGATGAAACTTTAGTTTATCCATTTAGTAACATTCCAACTAATCAAAATAAAGTTATCATTCCACCAGGTTCTAAATCTATTTCCAATCGTGCCCTTGTTATGGCTGCCCTTGGTGAAGGTACATGTAAGATCAAGAATTTATTACATTCAGATGATACTAAACATATGTTAACCGCTGTTGATTTGTTAAAGGGTGCTAACATCACCTGGGAAGATAACGGTGAAACTGTTGTCCTAGAAGGTCGTGGTGGTGAAACTTTAACTGCCTGCGACGAAGAATTATACCTTGGTAATGCTGGTACTGCTTCTAGATTCTTGACTACGGTTGCTACTTTAGTTAAATCTCGTCCAGATAAGGATTTCATCATTTTAACAGGTAATGCCAGAATGCAACAAAGACCAATTGGTCCTCTGGTTGATTCCTTACGTATTAACGGTACTAAAATTGAATATGTCAAGAATGAAGGTTGTTTACCATTAAAGGTCTACACTGACTCCGTATTCAAGGGTGGTAGAATTGAATTGGCTGCTACTGTTTCATCTCAATATGTTTCCTCTGTCTTAATGTGTGCTCCGTATGCTCAAGAACCAGTTACCTTAGCTTTAGTTGGTGGTAAACCAATCTCTCAATTATATGTTGATATGACAATTAGAATGATGGATGCATTTGGTATTAAGGTTACTCAATCAGAAACTGAACCATACACTTATCATATTCCAAAGGGTCACTACATCAACCCACCTGAATATGTTATCGAAAGTGACGCCTCAAGTGCTACTTATCCATTGGCATTCGCTGCTTTGACTGGTACTACTGTCACTGTTCCAAATATTGGTTCTGCCTCATTACAAGGTGATGCCAGATTTGCTAGAGATGTTCTAAAACCAATGGGCTGTACAGTCGATCAAACTGCTACATCCACAACTGTCACTGGTCCAGCTCAAGGTCAATTAAAACCATTGAAACATGTTGATATGGAACCAATGACTGATGCCTTCTTAACTGCTTGTGTTGTTGCTGCCGCTGCTAATGATGGTCAAGGTTCTGGTAATGTGACTACCATCGAAGGTATCGCTAACCAAAGAGTTAAGGAATGTAATAGAATCGAAGCCATGGCTTCACAATTAGCTAAATTTGGTGTTGAAACTAGAGAATTACCAGATGGTATCCAAGTCTATGGTCTAGATTCCCTTGATGAATTAAAGGAACCTCGTGATTCTTCAGGTCCAGTCGGTATCGATACATATGATGACCATCGTGTTGCTATGAGTTTCTCATTATTAGCTGGTATGGTTAATTATAATAAGAAGGATCAAGATGTTACTCCAGTTAGAATTCTAGAAAGACATT
Source organism: Kazachstania sp. M6911 (assembly GCA_037040125.1). Lineage (NCBI taxonomy): Eukaryota > Fungi > Ascomycota > Saccharomycetes > Saccharomycetales > Saccharomycetaceae > Kazachstania > Kazachstania sp. M6911. The sequence continues at coordinate 55,943 of JAXQGP010000009.1, forward strand.
GTACTGGTAAAACATGGCCAGGTTGGTGGGATGTTCTACATACCGATCTAGGTACCAAATTAGATGGTGCTGAACCATTAAATACCTCAAAGACAAACTCCAATAAGAGTGTTGTTATAATCGGTATGAGAGCTGCCGGTAAGACAACTATTAGTAAATGGTGTGCTGCTGCTCTAGGTTACAAGTTAGTTGATTTGGATGAATTATTCGAACAACAATACAAGAAGGGTACAATCAAGGAATTTGTTGCCGAAAAAGGTTGGGAAAAATTCAGAATCGAAGAAGCTAGAATTTTCAGAGAAGTTATCGAAAAGTACGGTGATGCTGGTTACGTTTTCTCCACTGGTGGTGGTATTGTTGAAAGTGCCGAATCTAGAGACTCTCTAAAGAAGTTTGCGTCTGAAGGTGGTATCGTCTTACATTTACACAGAGATATTGAAGAAACTATCATCTTCTTGCAAAGTGATCCAACTAGACCAGCTTATGTTGAAGAAATTAGAGATGTCTGGACCAAGAGAGAAAAATGGTACAATGAATGTTCCAACTACACTTTCTTCGCCCCACACTGTGCAACCGAATCTCAATTCCAAAAGTTGAGAAAGGTCTTTGGCGGTTTCATTAACATGGTTGCTGGTAAGAAACAAATTACTATCCCAACTAAGAGATCTGCTTTCGTTTGTTTAACTTTCGAAGATTTAACTGAACACGTTGACAGCTTAAACCCAATCACTTACGGTTGCGACGCTGTTGAAGTTAGAGTTGATCATTTAGCTGAATATGATGCCGATTATGTTAGCAGACAATTATCCACTTTACGTACCGTTACTGAAGGTCTACCAATTATCTTCACCGTAAGAACTAAGAAGCAAGGTGGTAAATTCGCTGACGATGACTATGAAACTTTGAAGAAATTATTCAATCTAGCCCTAAAGTCAGGTGTTGAATTCATTGATTTAGAATTAACTTTACCATCTGAAATCCAATACAATGTCTTAAACAACAAGGGTTTCACCAAAATCATTGGTTCTCACCATGACTTCGATGCTGCTTATGATTGGAATGACGCTGAATGGGAAAACAGATACAATCAAGCATTATCTCTAGACGTCGACATTGTTAAATTTGTTGGTACCGCTACCAAATTTGAAGATAACTTAACTCTTGAAAGATTCAGACATGCCCATACTACTAAGCCTTTAATTGCTATTAATATGGGTCAAGTTGGTCAAGTATCCCGTGTTCTAAACACTTTGTTAACACCAATTACTTCTAAACACTTAGATACAATTGCTGCTCCAGGTCAACTAACCATTCAAGAGATTAACCAAATTTACACTTCCATGGGTGGTATTACTGCTAAGGAATTCTTTGTTGTCGGTAAGCCTATTGGTCATTCAAGGTCTCCAGTCTTACATAATACCGGTTATGAATTATTAGGTCTTCCACATCATTTCGATAAATACGAAACCGACTCTATTCAAGATGTCAAGAAGGAATTATTAGACGGTAAGAAGAACCTAGGTGGTTTAGCTGTTACTATTCCATTAAAATTGGATATAATTCAATACATGGATGAATTATCTGAAGCTGCTAAAGTTATCGGCGCTGTCAACACTGTTATCCCAATTGAGGGTGGTAAATTCAAGGGTGATAACACTGATTGGTTAGGTATTAAGAATTCCTTAATTGGTAATGGTGTCCCAAACACTGTTTCCGGCGTATCCGGTCTTGTTATTGGTGCTGGTGGTACATCCAGAGCTGCTATCTACGCTTTACATAACTTAGGATGTGAAAGGATTTTCTTGATTAACAGGACCACCTCTAAGTTAGAAGAACTAAAGAAATCCTTCCCAGAAGAATATAACTTAGTCATTGTTGAAACTATTGAAGATGCTGAAAAGATCCAAGATACTATCAGTGTCGCTGTCAGCTGTGTCCCAGCTGATAAGCCATTAGATGAAACTTTAGTAAGTAAGCTAGAACGTTGTCTAACAAAGACTACTCAAGCTAAGTTCCTACCAACATTACTTGAAGCCGCTTACCTACCAGCTGTTACTCCTATCATGAAGCTTGCTAAGGACAAATACCAATGGCATGTTGTACCAGGTGCCCAATTATTGGTCCACCAAGGTGTAGCACAATTTGAGAAATGGACTGGTGTTACAGCTCCATTCCAAGCTATCTTCGAAGAAGTTACCAAGAACTAGATGTTTCTTTATATATCATGATATATGTATATTATTTATTTACGATTTTTTTAAAACAACGATAATAATAGTAATTATAAACAAGAAAACTTTGTATTATTTTTTGCACCTTAATCATTGCTCGTTTAAACAAATTCGCGATGGCTGTTAGCACGGAGGAAACGGATCGTATCGGAGACCAAGATATCTTCAATAAACGAACTGAAACTTTTCAATAACCTTCGAGATCGAGACTATTTAAACTGCTGTAAGATACCAATTATTGATATTGAAACGTATTGGTATGTTCACAAATAGTGATAAAGATATTAGCATCGATTAACTAGGGATAAAATCAGCTGTCAAAAATAATGAGTTCTAGAAGAGTTGCAGTTATTACAGGTACAAATAGGTATGTGAGGACAAATAATATTATATTAAAATATTCCCGATGATTAATTTTACTAACATTTTGAAAACAAATCCAGAGAATCTTATTATATCAATAATCAGTTTCTTTGATTCTTCGTCGTTTTTTGAGTACAGTAACCTTGGTATCAATATTGCCTACCGATTGATTGAAAGGGAAGATCCAAACACTCGATTAACAATCGTTGTAACATCCAGAACACTTCCCCGTGTCAGAGAAGTAATCGAATTATTAAAAGAACATGTTAAAAAAGTTAATCGTGTCGGTTTAGTTGATTATGATTACTTACTTGTTGATTTCACTAATATGGTTAGCATCCTAAATGCATACTATGATCTACAAAAACAATACAAAGCTATTCACTATTTATTCATAAATGCAGCTCAAGGTGTTTATGATGGCATTAATTGGTTTGCTGCAGTTAAAGATGTTTTAATGAACCCATTAGATGCAGTTACTTACCCAACTTATAAGATTCAAAGAGTGGGTGTCAAATCAGCAGATGGGATGGGTCTAGTATTCCAAGCTAATGTATTCGGTCCTTATTATTTTATTCATAAAATTTTACCTTTATTACAACAAGGTAATGCTATAATTGTTTGGATATCTAGTATAATGTCCCTACCAAAATATTTATCATTCGAGGATATGGAATTATTAAAGAGTGATGCATCATATGAGGGTTCAAAGAGATTAGTAGATTTAATTCATTTAGGTACATATAAAGAAATGAAAGCATTAGGTATCCATCAATATGTGGTTCATCCAGGTATTTTCACAAGTCACTCATTCTTCAAATTTTTAAATATTTTCACTTATTATGGTATGTTATTCTTATTTTATTTTGCAAGATTATTAGGTTCCAAATGGCATAATATCGATGGTTATAAAGCTGCTAATGCTCCAATTTATGTAGCAACACTAGCAAACCCACATTTTGATAATCAAGAGGTTAAATTTGGTTCTGCTACCTCATTTGATGGTATAGAATATATAGAAAGATCTGATATCGATCCAACTGGTGTAAATGATGTCATGGATTATATGAAATTAAAGACCAAAGAATGGGATGAAAAATTAAAGGATCAAATAACCAATAGTAGAGCTCCAATCTAATACCTTTCCTATAAAAAAGATATATAATATATAGATATATTTTTCTTTTTACTTGCATGTATAATGTCACCATATAAATAATTAAATGCGAATAATTCCATCAAACACTTCCTTTAGTTTGAATATTTCTATTGCGTTTTTATTTATTTAAATTAAATTATAATAGTACATTATTAGATATATAATAAAAGACGATTAATTAGTCCTTATGTTTTTGTTCCTGTAGTGTATTCTAAGAATCAATATCAAAAATTACTACAGTAAAAGCTATTGTCACCATAAATGACATGATTCATTTATTTAAAGACATCAAAGATGCAACAAAAGTTAAAATTAATCTTGAACGAACTTCGTTGATATCTTCTGGAACTAACCAGATTAAAGCACCCAATTTTCTTGCGATAGAAATGGCTAATCTAGCATTAGCATAACTATCTTCAGGTGTGGTACCCGGAGTAACCAAATCGTAATCGACATAACCTGGAGCAATACCATTTAATACATCCAATAAGAAATGAGCATTTGATAGAGATGAATCATTGAATGAACGAACTGTAGATGATTTACCACCTTTAGTAACTTGGTCTTGAGCCCATTTTAAGATTTGTGCATCACTCATATCTCTACCACTTGAAGATAATTTATTCATTGTGTTATTGATGTTTCTACGCATTAATTGCCATACAAGCGCTAAAGTTAATAATTTATTACCATCAAGGATATCTGAACCTTCGATACCAACTAAAGAGAAACCATTTCGTTTACCTAATTCAACAGCGTAATTGGTGTTTTCTAATGCCTTGAAACGTGATAATTCGGTAGCTGGATCCTTCTTGTAATTAATATGTTTCTTATCAACTGAACCTGGCATAACCTTTTCATAAGCTTGCATTAATACCAAACCATCTTTCAAATCATCGAATAAAGAAACAATTGGTGGATCGACATCTAAGGAATTTAACCATAAAGTAAAGACTCTAGCTTCTCTTTCACCTTCAGCATCGAATTCTTCAATTTCTGGCTTTTCAGCTTCTTCGAATGGTTCTAAACCTGGATGTGTATTGAATAAGTTAGCAACAAAGGCTAAATTCAACTTAGGGTTACCTTTAACTAAAGCACCTGGAGTTAAATATTTTCTACATTCTAATTTATCAGCATTATCCAGGATCTGTTCAGCTCTTTGCATTAAATCAGAAGTTTGTAATGGAGCAACGGAACATAGATCTGGAGCTAATTGATTTAATAAAACAGTATAGTTTTCACCATCCTTAACATCTTGAGAGAAATTGGTGACTTGTCTATGCCAGTTAGCTTTCTTTAAATGATAGTTGAACCAACGTAATAAAATTTGTTCAGGTGGTAATCTTAGAAATTGTTCTAAAGTTTCATCTTCTTCTAATAAACGGTATAATTCAGGATGTAATTTAATATCAATCTTAGATAACAGACCTCTTCTAATAACTTGCCATATTAAACCTAGGATTAAATGTTCTCTACCTTCAATAATATCTTCTGAATGAACATTAACGACAACACAACCAATAGCCTTTGCAGAATTGATAACGATATTAGCATTTTCACTTGCTTGGAAATTGTTTAAAGGTTTACCATTCTTTGGTCTATTTAATACTCTTGTATCGATAGTATCTGGAACAGAATCATTAATCAATTTAGATAAAATCCAACCATCTCTACATTCATCGAATAATTGGAAAGTATCAGTTGGGAAAGGTAATAGATGACCAACTTCGCTATCACCAGCTAGAACACTGTTAATATGTTTAGTAAATTCAGTTCTTTCTTCTTCATTGATAGTATGGGTAGTACCAGATTGAGCACCACCGACAATAATTTTAGCTTGAGCACCTGTACCTTTATATTGTAAAGCTGGTTTACCTGGAGAAGTTGGCATTTGTACAGTTGTACTTTCAACAGCGAAACTTGTTTGTGGAACTGCACCTGCTTTATTTTCTTTTAGTCTTGCAACTAATGCAACATAATCATCTAATTCCACACGACCAGAAGCATCAACATCAACATGTTTCAAAGTTTCTCTAGCTTCATCATATGACGCTTCACCAGAGTTACTAACAGCTTCTAAAGCTTCTTGTTTTTCAACGAAACCTTTATCATCGATATCAATGGCTCTAAATTTTTCAATTGTGCTAAATAAATCTTCTTGAGTTAAAGCAGGATATTTTCTTTGTAATTTAACGATATTCATAATTGTAATTATTTGTTAATTCGGTTAAAACGCAGGGCCTTGTATACAACGTACCTTTATTTACTACCTTGGCGTAATTATCCCTCGAACCTAATTCTATCAAATATCAATTAATAAAATTTATTATTGCAAATATATATATACATATATATTTATGGAAGTTTACATGTTTCATTGAGACACTTTGTCCCTAACTCCTATCTCATTCAAAGAATTGTGGCAAAGTCAGAGAATTCGGGATCCCTTGGTAACTTTAGCAATGATGATAATTCCTTTGCCTCGGCTTAACTAAATTTCTGCTGTTTTTCGTTTTTCGTTTTTCGTTTTTTCGTTTTTTCGTTTTTCGTTCGGTGCTGAAAATGGCGAAAAAAAAGCAGTTTCCTCGCAGTTACCGAGCAGCCGTCGGGTTGTTATATAGTTAGCTGTTTCAGTTTGTATGGGAGATGCCGAGAATTCGGTGCGCAAGTTATCCGTGACCTCATGTTTTAAAGTTGGATTCTGCTCGATACAGGCATGCCAGGTATATCAGATTTAAAAATACGAAATTGATGCAATTTGTATGATCAGATAACACAACCTCGAAAAAATCTGGAAAAAAAACACTCCGATACGGGGAGTCGAACCCCGGTCTCCACGGTGAAAGCGTGATGTGATAGCCGTTACACTATAT
>JAXQGP010000010.1:0-58890 GCA_037040125.1 Kazachstania sp. M6911
AATATATATTTGTGTATAACAACAAACCTCTAGAAGTTTTTAATTTCAATAATTAATAGCATTTAAGTCTAATCTAAAGTTACTTTTTCTTTGTTATATAATTTATCACTTTACTTTATAGGTTACTGCGAACTGCAATCACAAAGTTTTATAAGCTTCAATATTTCAAGTATTACGCTACTTAATAAGATGCCAACTATTCGAATTTAAATCAGAAGTAAGATCACTGTCAAAACACTTATAACCATTAAGTTTAAAACTTTCATATACTATCTAGCTTATATTGTGTATTTGAGAATTCATCATTTAAATTAATTCGAAAAGTTTCAAAACCATGTAGATTACACTATCTTAATAATAGTCAATTACATCGTTGAACTCAACATATGCAATTGATTTTTGCCAACAATGTAACGATCCATCAGATCCATGATCATATATTGATACTGCATTAAATTTTCGAATCATTTTCTTAAAATGACCAACAAATTGAGATTGTTCAGTTCGCTTTCCGTAGACCTTCTCTTTTTATACAAATCATTTTTCACCTGGCTCTGTGAAGCCCGGCAAATTTTTTGATGTGGAAAATTAAGCGAATGGTCCTGTTAACTGAGAATAGTGTTTAGGGTTCTCATCACGGTAAAATTAGCATATAAATCAAAATATATTTGTTATTGAGATCTTTATGAAAGCTATATGTGTAGCCATTTCTTTATATAAATATACAGTAGTGCATAAAGGTTGAATGTTTTATTAAGAATATTATATTATCGAATCCTCTCGTAGAAAATATATATCTGCGGAATTTACATGAAGAATTTAGGCTTTGGTCCAAAATCATCTTCCTGTATAATTGCACCTGTCAATCTTGTCATTTCAACATACATACACTCTTCTGTATGTAATAATTGATTTGCTGTTGGGCGTCTTCTATAATCAGGATCAATCATCCATTTTACAGTTCTTTCTAAAGATTCACCATCAATTAAGAATTTAGGAACCCATGCAGGTATCGAGGAATTCAACATATTGTTGTAATTGCTAACTTTCTCATATCTGTTATTATTTCCTAAACCACTGACAGTCAAATTACAATTTGCCGTTGATAATGGTTCTTCAGTCGAGACAGATGTAGTATGAAAATTTGTCATATCAGTCACATTAGTATCAAACTTAGTACTTGTTGAAAATAGAGATTCAGAATGTATATCAGTTGAACTTAACCCACCAGCATCTGACAGATCTCCACTACGTAACTTATGCCATGCGTTACCATTGTCTGGTAAAACAACATTTGCGGCTATTTCTACAATTATTAAACCTAATGAGAATATATCTGCTCTAAAATCGTAAATTGCATCAGAAATAATTTCAGGTGCAATATATTCTCTATCGCCTTCATTTTCAAAATCGTGATCATCTAACGGTAAACATGTCGCCATACCGAAATCTACCAATTTTAAAGTACCTTCAAATGTTATCATAATATTTGCTGGTTTTAAATCTAAATGAACAATATGACATGAATCATGAATAAATCTTAATGCTAAACCCATTTCAACAATAATTTTCCAAATTCTCCAATCCTCTAATCTTTTACTCTTCTTAATTATTTGTTCATTCAAGAAAGTATCCAAATTACCATTTTCATAAAATTCAGTCATTACGTAGTATGCAGTTTGGAATTTCCATGAACTAATAAAATCAATCACGTACTCTTTCCCTTCTTGATCGGACTCAGTTTTATCACGAATATGTGCTAGTAATTTTATCTCCTGTAGGATTTTTTTGGTATTGTTACGTTTATTTATACTTATCGATTTAATCGCATATCTGGTATTCGTCTCCTCGAATGTAACCTGGTATACTTTTGAGAAATTACCTTGATCAATTAATGTTACATTAGTGAATCGTTCCACTAAATGAGAATCTGGATTCTCTGAAGTTTCGATAGCATTTCCTTGACTTCGTACCAATTGTGATGGGGAGTCTTGAGTGATTTGGAATTGATCTTGGTTAAATTGCGTAAAAATTTGGGTATGCGATGTAGCACCAATAATTGATTTCTTTCTTGTCGGCGTCGAGAAATCCTTCATTTCATCATTATCTTGTTGAGCTGCAATGGAATTACTCACATTTGTTGTCATGTTTTCGTTAGAATTCTTCTCAAATCTAAATCTTTCCAATTGTTCAGTATTAGAATTATTGGAACGATTATCATTCTCGAAGAAGGATAAATTATTAGTGGTATTATTAGAATTAAAATTTAAGGGGTTTGGTGATTCGCTTCTATTTAGTTGTACTAAGTCTTCGTTTATTGAAATTTGATTTGTATCTATTGTCCCATATAAATCATTAGTGAATTGTTGTAAGCTATTCGTTAATTCCATATTTTTCATTATTACAGAATCCCTGGATTTTTTCAATTTTTTATATTTATTTAAATTGAAATATGGCGAATTTCTTTGTTTTGAATGTGCAGAACCTCTTGATGAACTTAACGGCGAGGATTCTTCTACAGACGCAATTACTATCTTTGGTGTTCTTATAGTTGGAGAGTTTGTTATCGCTGTTGAATCCCGTGTAAAACTAGTAACTTCATTCTCATTTGAGAATTCAGTATTTTCATTAATTGAATTTGCGTTATTATTATTGCTATTATTAAGCTGACTACTGTCTTTTAATGGATGTCTTTTCACTGGAGTCTTTGGTATAGAAAGTTTCTTAGGATATAGTGCATCAGGTTGTTTTAATTTTGATCTTAAACCCAACGAACCAAATGCATTTGGATTCGGTACTGCAGAATCGTAAGATATATTAATTGTTGGAGGAACCATATTTTCCTCTTTAAGGACTTGATTAGTTGCTGCATCAACTAATAATGCATATTTCTCTTGTTTTGTTGATGATGTGGTATTATTAGTGAATTGACGATTATTAACTTCCCTCGAGACTGACAGTCTTTGTAAGCTTGGAGACATTTCACTCTTTGATGCTGTACGTTTTATTCGCGTTACAGGTGTACTTGGTACTACATTTTTACCATATATTGATTCAATTGAATCACGTTTGGATTTATGTTGTGTGGTATTGACTTGTCTATTGATTAGAATTTCACCTAATGGTTTTCTTCTTGCTTGTTGAATTTTATTAGGTCTAAATGGTGACCATTTTTTAATCGAAACATCCACATCTCCAATTGAATCTCCTATATCTTTATTAAATGTATCTAATGTCTCTTCAGTAATATTTTGTAAAGTATCTGAACGCGTTAATGAGAGATTTAAAGTAGCTGCGCTTCTAGTTAATGTATTATTTGAATACGGGAAGAATTGTAAACTATTTGATGTGTTATTATTATTATTTGTATTTTTCTCTATTATATTCTTTGGCATATCAATCAACATATCATCACTATTCATGTTTATATCTTCGTTATCGATATTTTCTTCCATCTTTTGCTATGTTTTCAATTGGTATTTGAGATGGAGTCGTGAATAATCCGTGTAGATTTTCCTTTTTATAATAATAATTTGTTATTTATCTTGTTGATATATGTATATTTATCAATAAATGTAATATAGGGGGAGAAATGTATCAATTAAAGAAATAGAGATGTAAAATCTTACATGTAACAACTTCCAAACAAAATGCAAATTGAAGGAGTTGAAAATTTTAAATTATATGAAACGTGTATTCGAAGCTCACAACACTGGATAAAAAAAAAAGATTACTACTGGAGTAGAAAACTGAATTAAGCTTAAGGAAACTTTTAAGTGAAATAAGATAAACAGGGGAAATTACGTGATCCGAAAATAATTTCGAACAAGGAAAAGAGTAAGAGAAAGAGACAAATAGCTGATTGTTGAGCTTATAGCTTAATACGTGGTAAAAGTACAATCTCGACTGAATCACCTAGAATGAGAAAAGACAAGAAAGTGAATTACAGAAGTATAGTCAATTATCGACGTGATTCCTGTTGGCAATCATCTTCAAATCGTCTATAGTTTCTTAACAACCTCAAGGCAAAATACACAATGCATAATAACAGTAGTTTCTCTAGGCGCAACATTTCGCGTCGCAAATATAACCAAACAAGTTTGACCTGACGCGTCAGTTTTTCTCATTTTATATATATATATTTGGTCAGAGACAGCAATGCAGTAGTATTTTGTCTGATGACCGTCCGAGATGATTTGGACATTGCAAACAGTTACACGTACAAGACCCTTTCACGACGCGAAATGTCAGAAAATCTGGAATAACAAAGCGGACAGAAAGGAAGAGGAAACTGTTGCTGTGTTTCTTGTCTCTTTTCATATTGCCCAGTTGGTATCGGATATCGAGATTATTGTCAGAGTTTGCTCAATGTTCATGTGAGTCGCTGCCATGTTCATAGATGTAATCTTGTAAGTTACTACGTTCAGGAAATACACATTGTTAATCTCACATCAATGCCAGTGCCACATTTCGAACGATTGCGTAGTTAACAATATATATATATATATATATACAAAAGAATACTATATGTGTTTAGATTTAGCGAATTATTAATAGCCATAATAAGTTAGATGACACAACTGTATGGATGCCTTGCCATTCATTAGTTAAGGCTTTCGTGAACGTACAACCTCAGCAGGGTTTTCATATTCTTACAACAGTATCAGAGATGAATCATCTACTATGGCTTTCACATATATAATACATTTTCATCCTTGCTGTAATTGTCGTCACGTAAGTACGCACTCGTCATACGTTTCCACTATGGTGAAAACCCACCTCTTGCTGTCAAACTTTAAAATCTCTCGGCAAATTGATTTTTTTCATCTCGATTTGACTACTGCGTACGAACCGGTGCTCCTCGCTGTCCTTACTTAATTGGGAAATTGCTAATTGTGGACGAAATTTGAAAAATAATATACACTACGGGGAGAAAGTTTTGATAAATATCGAAAGGGGAATTGGAACAATCAATACCAATGTCAATAACAGTTTCTTGTCTGCATACGTATGATATTTATAGTTGTATTTAGATATACACACCTTTTAATGTTACAGTCTACTTGTTTACAAGATAAATAGCATTACTCTTCTACAGTTCAAGCAACTTCTCAAACTTTCCACACCCTTGTATTCAAGATGTCGTCAAACGAAAATACTGAATATTTCAGTATTTTGACTACTAAGAGACCGTATGAGGCCACAGAAGCTATTAGAATAAGATTATCTCAAGCGAAATTAATTAATAAGGATTTCTATCAATTGTTTAAAGAAATTTCTGATTTGAAAATTAACTATGTTAATCAATTAAATAAAATTATTATTAAGAATGAAAATTTACAGAATGTTTTAACTAATCAAATGATTTCTTCTGGTGTCCTAACACCAGAAGAAATGGAGCAATTTAATTTCAATTCATTGGGAGAATTATTACCAATATGGAACGCTTTAATAGATGAATTTAAAAGAGAATTGAGATTAACCAAAGATATGCAAGCAGGTGTTAATAATGGCGTAATTAAACAATTAAGAGATTCAATTGAAAATAATAACAATTGGGAACAAACTAAAAATATACATTCTAGATTAACCCAAGTTGCTGCAATTATTGAACAGTCAAACAGTGATGATAATAGCGGTAGATTAAATCAAGCACAATCTCAATGGGAAACTGAATCCCCACAATTAGTTGAACTGTTTGAAAACTTAGATAACAGAAGATTACAAGCAATTAAGGATTCTTTATTAACTTATCAGACTAGCTATAGTGATTATTTAACTCAAACTACTTCTCAAAGTGAAAGAACAATGCAAAAATTCTTAGACTTCGAACCACATAATGAAATTCAAAGATTCGCTAAGGATGCTAATAATTATAACTTCCAACTAGTTAACACTAAAAATGTTAACCAAAATAATAATGCAACTATGCAATCTGCTTCTACTTCTGCTTCTGCGTCGCAGAATCAAAATGGTAACTCAGCAAGATCGAACAAGGAGAAAAGAAAGAGTGCATTTGGTAATATTGGTCAAAGATTCACTTCTTCTTCATCTACTATAGTTCATCACGATTTAATGAATAATGAATTTTCAAATTCAACTAATAACAACTCTTTAAAAAATAAAAAATCGTCAAACACTTTAAGATCCAAAGTTGGCTCAATCTTTGGTTTGAAAAATAGAAAATCCTCTCATTTCGGTAAACATAATTCTTCTGTCCCAGAGACTCCAGCTTTACCAAATCAGCAACAACAACAGCAACCAAGACAAAGAACTCAAACAAGCGGTTCTATGTCCACCGCTTCTCCTGATCGTCAAAGGCCTGATTTTAGACAAAGGGCTTCTCAAGCCTCGTATTCTAGTAGACCAAGAAAGGCAAGCACTGTCTCTGAAGCTACACATCATACTTCAGGTACTTTACCAGAAGATTCAAACAGAGTTGTTAATAATAATGAAGTGTATGCTCCAAGTGGTAATAACCTTCCATATGACTCAACCAATAGTCCATCGAAGATTAACAATCCATCTAACGGACCATTATCTGCTTCTCAACCTCCTTTACAACCAGTTCAAAAATCTAGACAGTATGAAGGTTATGCCGAAGAGAAACCACTTCCTGCTGAACCACAATTATATGATCAAATGAATAACCAACCAGTTAATAACGATTCTAGTAGACCTATCCATATCCAAGCTCCCGCTGCTCCACCTTCAAGAAAACCTACCATTTCTCTTGAAAATCAACCGTACGTTTCTGGTCGTGATGCTATAAATACTATCCCTGAACAACCAGCTGAACGTAACATTTCATTGATACCAACTCAAATTACAGGCGAATTGAAAGAATTGAACCCACAATCTACAGGTACATCTAGTGTTATCCGTGGCCAATCATTATTCCAACATGATCCAACTGATGCAAATGTTAAATTTGGTCTAAATGCAAGTGTTGCTGAAGTAATCAACGCTACTTTCAAAGAAGGTATTATGCAACATTCTCAGTTAATTGGTGAAATTGCCTTAAACTATGTTCCAAATACTGTAATGAACACTCCTTTACCAATTGGTATTAATTTAAAGATTAATAACAGTAGTAAATTTGATAATGTTATCTTGAATCAAGCATTTGTTGAACAAGTTGAAAATGAAGTATTCAAATTAAATCCACAATTTATTGATTCCAGAATTCTGGGTGCTATCAAGTATTCTATTAAGGAACCATTAGCCCCAGTTGTTATCCAACCTGTTTGGAAATTTGAACAAACACAAGCTTCTGTTGTGCTGACAGTTAAGATGGCATCATTCTTACCTGAGCGTATTCAACAATTAGTACTGAACGATGTCTCTGTCTTTGTTCCAATTGATGGAGCTAACGCCACAAGTGCACTATCAAAGCCACAAGGTTCGTTCAGTAAAGAGAAGAGAAGAATTACCTGGAGATTTAAGGAACCATTAGTTTTGACCAGAAATGGCGAAGGTAAAAGATTAATTGCAAGATTCATTACTGATCAAATGGCTAAAGAAGCAGAAAAAGGTATTTCTATCAAATTTACTATTCGTAAACCACAAAATGCGGATGTTAATGATATCAGCTTAGTAAGTGGACTATCATTAAACGCTCAAGAATTTGATGAAAATGATCCATTTGGTGGTGAATGGAACCAAGTCCATAGCTCTACAACATTAAGTGCAGGTAATTACAGTGGTCTATCTTAATGATTTTTATATTATAGAATCAAATACAATAAAAAAATAACTCGGAACCAGGATGATGTTACAATAACCAGTTTTGATATGCTAGTTAGGTATCCAATATTCCTAAGCACTGCTCAACGACCCATACCTTTTAATGTACCCTAATTGTATACGTACCTACTATACCATGTAACCTATTAGAACAATTTTTATATACGAAATTTATGTTAATTATAAAATACAGAATTTAATTAGAAAATTAAGAATCAATATGTAACTACTGGTGAATACAATCATAATAAGGATTCTCTTATTATAGTCACTGTGCTAAATTTTCTAGAGCGTTAACTTCGCGATGATGACTTTTCTCCTGGAATCCAAGATATATAGAATACTCATATACTGACAGAAATATTGATGTTCAACTACGAACACCTCCACTTTGGTAACTTCATACCCATAGCAATTTATTCGCAACATTTGTAAAAGACTGGGTAGTCGCATTACTATAAAGAACAGACCTATTACTATATATCATACCCATTTCATAAATAATGTCGCATCCATTCGCAGTATATTCTTCCCCAGATATCACAACTAAAGAGTTCGCTGTTGATATAAAGAATGCCAGATATAATACAACAAACGGGAAGACTACAGGACCAAGTACATATGTGCTAAATGCAGGACAAGTAGATACAGATAAACCATCTGATTCAAAAATTAATGCTAGCACACAACAACCAACACACTTAAGTCAGTTACGAATGTCATTAACTGGGTTACAGGATGATATAAACGAATTCTTAACAGAGCGAATGGAAATTGCAAAGAACAAGAAGTTAAAGACACAGGATACGAAGGAGGAGAAGCGTATACAGGAAGAAATTAACGAACTATTAGATGGTGGTGATGGTGAAGAAGATGAAGACGATGAGAAACCAGCTGTCAAATAATAATTTCACTTGGATATATTCATATATATAAATCATAAATAGTATAAGATACTTCGATCCATTTAAGCTTTTATCGTTATCATTGAGACATAGTTATTTTTATATCAATTAAATCTTAGGATGTACCTCGTATTTAGTGATGATTTCTAGACTTCCGAAATAGCTGAAAAATTTCTGTGCGTATCAAATTCCTGCCGCGAAAGTCTTGCTCAACCTGTAACAATGGTAACCATTTGACTTCAAAACATATTTGATAGGTTCTATTAAAGTCTGTCAATTTACTTATAAGCTTCTAATTGTACTCTCTGTGTGTCGTAAAATCTACTGTCCAAGTTGAGAGTACTTTATCTGGGAGAAAGATCAGTCGCAGAGTCCAATAGCTGTTTTTTATAAACAATCTATCACATAAGATATCCAATTTACAGGGTTCGGTTTTGGATTTCCCATTTATTGTATTGTTCTACTATTTAATTAGCGTTGTTGTTACTAGTATTTATAGGTTTTATAGTCAAAAAGATGGTTCTAAAACCTAAATCAAAGAAAGGTTCACATAAAGCCAATGAAAGCTCTTCACAATGGCCTCTCGGAATACCACCATTGAGTTCCACAAAAAGATATATCGGTACCAAGAATCTAAGGACTAAACTGAGTAGTCTTTTTGTCGGTTTCTGTATATTACTATATGTTTTCTCTAAATTCTTCAATCCAAGAGGCAGTAAACCAGCAAATCAATATCCACCTGTCCATGGCCTTTATATGAATGAATTACCAGCGTCAAGTCGTTTAATCTTCCCACATGTTGAGCATGCTAAAATTTTAAAAGAAATTGGTATTAGAGGATTATACGTATTCAGAGCTGACATCGATGGCACCAAACAATATGTGTTAAAAGCTGACGACAAACCATTAACAGATGACGAAAAGAAGAAAACCACGGACCAAGTATACTTAGTGAAAAAATCCTTCCTTGATCATGGTAAACTAGTATACCGTAAGAAATCTGATGAACCCGAAATTATTGTCGTTACATTAGTCGATTTTGAAAGGTATGATTTAGAAAATATTGTTAAAGTTGTACAAAACAGGGTTGATTATGCACAGATTCATAGATACGGTGTCTATGTTCGCTGGATTCAAGAATTTTTACCTGTCATGAGTAATCAAGATATGGATTCAAATTATGATTTTTATAAGGGTCTAATAATGAGGGCTGCACTGCATGCATTCCCTCGTGCTAAGAAGTTCATATTCATTGACCAAGATGCTTTGATTATGAACTTGAATTTATCATTAAAGAAGCATTTATTAGATAAAAATATCCTAGACGTTGCATTATTAAGAAATGTTCCAATCAAGCCGGGTTCCAATGTAAGAACTTACGAAAATCTAGATTTTAATACTGTCAGCATGGTTATTCCGCAAGATGAAAATGGTGTTCTTGATCTAACATCCTTCGTTGTTTCTAACGATTACTATAGTAAAGCATTCTTGGAATTTTTAATCGATCCAATAGTCAGAGATTATGGCTGGCAAGAATCATTTCCATCTGTAGTTGCTCATGTATTACAATGGCATCCACAATTACTGTCAAAGACAGCCGTCGTAGTACCGAAAATCATGGCAAGTGAATTTGACGATACAAGGTCTGATGACGATGTAGATGCATTCCATTACACAGAGGGTGATTTGATAGCATCATTCAAGGGTTGTAGAGAAGCAGGCGTCTGTGCAAAATACATAAATGACATGTATGCTAAGACAAAGAAAACCTGATCTTAGAGAACAGACTATTTGATTTCTCTACTCGGGGAAGAACATAAATACAGGGTCGATAGTATGTAAACAACTGATATAAACTAATTGTGTATTATAAATAAAATGTACATACGAATGCATACAATATAAATTCTTATGGTAGTTCTATAAAAAGTTTTGTGAGGATCGTTCGCATTGTTCGTGTACGCTTTATAATTTTTCAAGGTGCCTTATGGGGAAATGAGCCAAGATCTCGGAGATGATCCTATTTCAGAACTGCAATACTAATGTTCGACGAATAAAAACAGTTGCATTCTTATAAACACAGTCATCAAAATACTAGAATATTTTCATTATTCATTGTATACACTTTACCATTGAGAGCAACATACGTGTGGCGTCAATGTTACTATAGCAATGACCATGGAGTATGTGAGAAAGCTAGAGGAAGAAAATGTAGTTAAGTTGAATAAATTAATACCATTAACAGAAGCACTTAGCATTCAAACAAGATCCAAATTGGATCCTATGGTAGGCATAAAGAATTCAGCTACCAATTTTAGGCAACAAGTAGGTTATTTGCTAAATAAATATAAGATATTCTTTCAAGTGATGGCCACATATGATAATGAATCTGATTTAATTGATTATTGGTTATTTACAATGGGAGTTAATACTATAATCGATAATATTCTAAAGGGGTCTATTCCTTTGATACTGGATCGTTATCTAAAGATCTTTAGGGAAGGAATAAATTCCAATTTCACAACATATCTTTTAGATTTTTATTCTCATTTATTTCATTATAAGGAATTACTTAGTGGTGACCATGAAGAACAATTAGATAAAATGATTTCCACTTTTGAAAATAATTTCAAGAGGATTTATATGATCGAAAATAATGGGCTTACTAAGTATGATGAAGTGCGGGATATTTTGTCAACTAATCATAATATTGTAGCCTCATTGGAGATTAAAAACGAAGATATAATAAGAAAGGGATTCTTTAGAATGACAATGAACACACTCTATAGGTATACCATGCTTGTAGAAATTGCTTATCTGAAAAATAACAGTATTGCAATATTCAAGATAAATTCAAATGAATTGCCGACAACTATAGGTTCTCCGAGACAGTTTTTGCAACGATTAGTCCAAGGTGAATATCAGCTACTTCATTTAGGTAAAGTATTACTCTTTGCTGTCATACGACAGCATGACTTACAAATCGAGAAGGAACTTTCAAATGGTGTAGAGTTAAGGACGAAAACTAGTAACGGAGTAGAATTGAAATTGGCATCTGTAGATCCAATACAATGGGACACATACTGGAAATTGTATTTCCAGAGATTATTCAATCTAAGCAATATTAAAGATGAACCTTTAAAGCACGATATTCATAGAGCCATAAGGAAACCGTTATCTTCCAGTCTAAACTTCATAGAAAAGCATGAGAAGTTGAATAGAAACCCCTTCATAGATAATGATGCAGATATAGAATCAATAATAGGTTTGGGTATTGAGCTAGAAAGTAGCAAAGAAGCAACCCCCATAGATGGCTCTCCAGAAAATAAAATATCTCGAAATAATTCAGAATTTTCACTTCACCGATCGAATCCTTTGGGAAACTTAAAAGAACACACTAGAGTAAAAAACTCATCTACTAATCCATTCAAAGAATCCTTAACTAGTGACGAATGTATCGGAAAAGTGAGCGAGTTAGATAATCTAGCTTCAACCCTAGGGGAAACGGTGACTTTCAAAGATGATGGGACTAATCCTACAGTTCCAGAATTGAGAATTGATGAATCCAAGATAAAAGATGATTATACCAAATTTTTAGAGAGGGCTAGTGAAAATACATATTTAGATAAACAATTAGAACTTGTTCATGAGTCTAATAACGATCTTAAAGATTACAAAAAAGGAGAGTATACAGATTATATGACTAATGAAGATATCTACGATAAGAAGAATATATCTGGTATCAATGGTAACGGGGCAAAGGTTTTGAAAGCGCCAAATATAACTTCGGCTGATTCAAAGAACGATATATTTACAGAGTACATAGATGCATTCATGCGTATGGATAATTTACCTACCTTTGAAGAATCAGAAATACGGGTATCATTTTGGAATGGTACAGGTTGGGAGTCCCTAATCAAAAATATTAAAATGAAACTGGCAGTTATTATGATGCGCGATATGCAACCAATGTTACTTTACCATAGTGCTGATGATATGTACGAATCCGTATTCGCCTTATTTCTCACATCTCATTGTAAAGTAGGTAAGGCTACCGCCCAGGATATTCAAATAAGATTTCCCAAATTTAGTCTATGCCGTGGTTCTGTTGAGGGAAGTTCGGTTTTAAATATTAGAACAGCTTCAGCAGACAAGCTTCTTCTTATTCTTCAGAATTGTATTTTAGGAAAACAAGTATGTGCATCACATAATGTTAGTAGACAGATAAGTGGGCATTCAATGATTCAGGGTGACTATTGCCAGACATCGGTGTTTGAACAACCAATTATTCTATTGTCTAATATGAGGACTAAATTGCATACTTTAAAAACAAACCGATGGTATCCAACTAGTATTGGGAAGTTATTAATTACTGCCGAGATAATTAAAAATAACCAAATGCTTAGATTTGATTATATAGATTCTGACAATAAACAAACCAACATAGTTTCAGATGAATGGAAACTACAGCGTTTGGGTAATACCGGAATTGCATTAATGAAGTCAAGTACAGGTGTCCTATTTGAATTTGTAAATAAAAATGTGACAGATGAAGTATGGCGACTTCTCGAAAGATATCGTACTTCACCTTCTAATAAACATTAACTCAATTTAGGTTGTAATGGCCAAAACATGAACATAGAAGAAGAAGAATGATATTTTATGCTAAGTTATATATAATGACAATAGTATTTACACGACAAATTTTAATAATAGAACTATATAAACATTTAACGACCAAATCCCTTATTTTTTATTAAATGCAACTAATGATGCCGCATTTACATTACGTTTAATATTACGTTTGCCAACATCATGGGTATCTTCGACTTCACCCCATCTCTCAGTTTGATAAATGGTTTCTAACGTCGAAGCTTTTACAATATCATCTACGGAGTACTTCATGTTATTAGCAACATTAGTTTGAGCTTTGTTTTGCAAAAGTAATACGGCACAGATGAATGATTTTGTAGATAAAACAGTTTTTTCAAAGACCGCTAAATTCCATAACGATAAAGAATTTAGATAATTAGTGGCAGCAGCTTTGGTTACATCATTTTGCATGTTACCTCTCAAACCGTGTATATCTGCATCTAGTACTCTTAATTCTGTCTTATTGTGATCCTTACTAAAATTCTCTGTCAAATATTCTTCGACTGCTTTGATTATAGGCAAGTACATATCGTTCTGTGCGGTTCTTAGTGCACCTTCATATTCAGCTTTTGGTGAGAATACAAGTAACGTATCAGTATCCAAATACCTCAATAAATCTTTATTAATTGCATTTCTATCTCCTCCTATTTTAGTTCTAAGTTCTATATCACCATTTATACCGTTAGTATTCTCAAGATCAATACATCTGGAGACTAAAGAGGTTAAGGGTAAGGCATGTTGTTTCACAGATGAATCTGGAATTGTCTCCCATTCCTTTTGTAGCAGCAATGCTAACAATTTCTTGTTTTCATCGAATGCTATCTTATTGCCTAACGGTGTTTTAATCGGTTTCCCATCTAGTTCTAGTTGTATTAATTTATCCTTGGTGACAGATAATGTTACGGTATCCCAAAATTTCTTACCGTTTTTTGCTAGTCTGTTAGTTTCTGATTTCACATTTGATTCTATTGAACGATCAACTCCTAACGGCGATGAGGTTTGACTGTTTAATAGTGGCTTTATACTTGAAATGCATCGTATTTGTAAACCGGATGTCGTTATCAGATGGCTGCGGTGGCATCTTAAAACAGAGGATATCATATTACCTTGAGAATACTTTAGTGGTTTAGATTATGATCAGTTTATTTCCTCAATTAAGATTAGTAATACTTGCGAGAATATGTCGTTATTTAGTGATGTTTGAGACTTCTGCGTTAGAGAGTTGTATTCCCTTTATTTCAAACATGTTAGTTGAGAATTTTGGCTCCTAATGAGGGTCCGGTACAATCTTTAATTTACGAAAAATTGAAAAATTGATTATCAGATTAATACAAAGAAAGGCAACAACACCTTACTTTAAACTTTACGAAATATAAAAAGACTGTAACTAGTAAATATATTGTTAATTTAGTTATCGTTAGAGTATACTTCCCATAAGAATACTGAAAAACAATTCCATCGTTGTTCCTATTTATATTACAATTACAACACAAATATGTCACAACCAAATTTGATTCACGATTTAACCAATAGTCTGAGATCATATAAGACTCAATTAGATTCTGCTAATCAACAGTTAGCTCACTTAGAAAGACAAGAAAAGATAGCAGAACTTACCGCTAAGGAAATAAGTTCGTACCCAACAGAAGAAGTATGGAGATCTTGTGGTAGAACATTTATCCTACAGGATAAATCTAAATATATGACAGATTTAGAGCATGACGAAAATATTATAAAGGATCAAAAGAAGAATTTGACGATAAAACAAAAATATTTAGAGACTAGTGTAGAGAAAGTTGTGGACAACTTGAAACAATTTATGGATAAAGATTCTAATTAATAAACTATTGTTACTTTAGCATGAACGAAAACAGAAATCATGATTCGAAGGTTTAGTTATTATTAATGAAAGAGCCGTACATATACAAATATTTGCCCCTTCTTATAATGACTGTATAAATTGCTCTTTTATTTTTAAATAGTGTGGTGAATGGACATGATATTAGTATAGTATAATTGATGCTATTAGTATTATGTAAGTGTATATTATATAGTGTAAAGGAAAGAATTATCAAACTGTAAGTGTTTACACGGTTGAAGATCGGAACATTTGATATGATTATTACTTTATCAAGATATGGTATTATTAGACGGCGCTATAACCTCCTCTTTGAGCCGATGAACTTCCACCGAATAACTTTGCTGCTACTTCTCTACCGAAAGTTGGTAAAGATGTAACAAATTGAGTTGTACGTTCAATAAACTCACCACGGAAATCATCAAATGAACCACCTCTTGTATTCATATATGAGACGATCATTAGATATATAATTGTGAATAATAATGCGTAGATAATTAACCATGTGAACCATGAGAATCCATTACTACTGCTGTTCCTTTCTCTATTATTATTCTTCTTGTCATTGTTTCTGTCATTATTGTTACCGTTATCATTATTAGAGTCGTCGTCCTTTAGACAACCTGATGGACCTTCAACTGATAAATTTAGTACGTTTTCATCTAATTTACCAAATGTTACCTTATCTTGAACCATATTTGTGTTACATTGATATTCAATTCTTGCGTCTACACTTGAAGAACCCCATTTGGTACCCTTTAATATTAAGATTAATTGATCATCGACTTCTTCAGCAGAGTACGCAATATTTTTACTAAAATCTATCACTTGAGTAACTATATTTTGATCAAATTCAGGTAATCTGACATTAGTTACTGTACAAAGAATGTCGTCTCTCTTACATTCGTTTGGTAACTCCTTATCATTCTTCTGGTTCTCTGAACAGGGGTTTAGCCACCATGTTTGTGTAGTCCTACTTGGTGGAGTGTCAGTTTCAGCAGAATCCTTCAAATAATGTTTGTCAAGTTCAAATTTCTTTAAAATATAATGAGAGGAACAATCTAAAGATGTTACGATAGGTAGTGTAGCACTGATCACTAGGGCAGGAATTAATGTTCCCTTTAATGAGATATGCACCATTGTTATCTATTATTAGTCTCTTGTACTGGGTAATGATAAAAGGACTATCAGTTCCAGAATTATTAATTTGTTTAGGAGATACCGTTAATAATTAAAATTCTGTTGTCCAACTGCAAGGCCACTTAACATCTACTTTAATGTGCCACTATCTGATACATGTATCTCCACATTTACAGCCACTAGCAGATGTAATCTGGAATTGATTGTCTCTGCGAGAAGGGTTCAGTTCTTCATTCTTCTTCGCTCCCAAATTTTTGTTCTTGTCCCCGTTGCTAAGGTAATCAGGACATACACTAATTCCTTACACCACAACTAGCAACCGCACACCCGGAGACATCTTCTATATTGTTTTCAACATTTTAATTTTTTTAGCATTTTTTCGATAACAGGATAGTGGAATGTTTCCAGTTTTGAGCGCTGCGGCAAATTACATGGATGCCGAAACAAGACAGCCCGTAATCAAAATCTCAGAAAATGTTTCTAAGCTTAAACAAAATTCATTTCCCCCCGAACGGATTCAGTCCTCTGCCTAAACCATTTCTCTAGAGGGAGAACTCTTTTACCGGTAGGCTCAACCCCCTTAACCTGACCCGACCATTAGTATACCACTCGTCACTACACTTTCCGTCTGCTGGAATTGTTCACTTCAATAATTTTTCACTTTTCCTTAGCGTGCGAGTGATAATTCCTTCTATGATGGCATGCATAGTACTGCCTTAGCTATTGAGCTGATGATCCTCTTACTATCGTGAATGAACTGACCCCCAATACGTGAAACCTAAAGGCTTTCTTCGATATCCAATATTATTGCAGAATTTACACTAATTACTTAGTATGATCGTGAACAAACATACGTAACCTTCTGTAATACTAACCATTAAGGGCTGAAGCGTTTAAAGAATTTACATATATTGAAGATCTTTATATATAAGTTTTTTGTTTATCTTATTTCAGTATATCATTTTTTAGATTAACCAAGAATCAAATATATTAGAAATGGCTAGATACGGTGCTACCTCTACTAACCCAGCTAAGTCTGCTTCTGCTCGTGGTTCCTACCTACGTGTTTCTTTCAAGAACACTAGAGAAACTGCTCAAGCTATTTCCGGTTGGGAATTAACCAGAGCTCAAAAATACTTGGAACAAGTCCTAGACCATCAAAGAGCTATCCCATTCAGAAGATTTAACTCTTCCATTGGTAGAACTGCCCAAGGTAAGGAATTCGGTGTTGTTAAGGCTAGATGGCCAGCTAAGTCCGTCAAGTTCATCCAAGGTTTATTGCAAAATGCTGCTGCCAATGCTGAAGCCAAGGGTCTAGACGCTACTAAGTTATACGTTTCTCACATTCAAGTTAACCAAGCTCCAAAGCAAAGAAGAAGAACCTTCAGAGCTCACGGTAGAATTAACAAGTACGAATCTTCTCCATCCCACATTGAATTAGTCGTTACTGAAAAGGAAACCACTATTGCTAAGGCTACTGAAAAGAAGGTCGTTAGATACACTTCCAGACAAAGAGGTAGAATCGCTTCTCAAAAGCGTATTACCGCTTAAACAGATCTCTACAATTTTTAAAAATTATAAATTGTAATCAAAAATATAAATCAAAAAATTAAAATTATCAATACAAAGGAAGAGAAACAAGGAAATTAAAAACAAAATTTAAGGCATACATTATTTCAATTATTGTTTGTTATATAAAATAACTTTAGATTTTTTTGGTATTCACTACTTCATTTATTGTAGATTTCTAATCAAATAAAACCCTTATCTCTAAATATCTATATAACATCATCTTTTTAATAAGAAAAATTTAAAAAATTTAAATCATTAGTAACATTAAAATAGTTAAGGGAAGATTTTGTTTTGAAAGATCTTCATATAATTATATAAATATATTCAACAACACAACAGCCGTCAAGAATTCTGCTAATATTAGATTCCATAACTCGTACCCGATCTACATTCATAACCCATGGAATAACTCAATACTAAAATTTGAATTATAGTCCTTGCTAATTATTTATAAGTTTATTACTTCTGTTACAATTCTATTTCTATATTATATATAAGACATATTTGAATATGGCTATACATGCGTAATTTCTTTTGATTTGGAATTACAATTTGCTAAGATCTGTGTGAATAGTTAGATCAAGCTGACCAGTATCTGTAAACTTGAGGATTCTCAATAGAAATAGGTTTCATACCATTTTCAAGGTCTGTATTCTCCTCATTATCCGTACTATCTGTAGTTTTAGCAGCTTCTAACTTAGAACCGAAACTTAAGTAAAGTGGTCTTGATAATAAGTCCTTCATTTCTTTTACAGATGATTCTATTGGCTTTAAAACAAAATCATCAATCTTCTTTGTGTCGTCTGCATTGCCAGACTTGATTTCATTTAATGTGCCTAACGTTTTATCGAATTTTTTAACCAGTAAATTAGAAGTCTTAGCAAAACTTAAGCGTTGTACTAAAAATTCTTCTTGTTTTCTTTCTAATTTCTTTCTATCAAATTCTAAGGATCTTTCTAATTTATCGAATATTTTCAATTTAGTTTCTAATTTTTCTAATTGTATTTGGATCATTTGGTTCGCCAATTTATTCATTTGTCTTTCTTCATTATTAGCAAAGACATGAGAACGAACTCCTAATGAAGCTAAAGCAATCTCAGAACCTTCTTTTACATCGTTGTGTTCTTGGAGATTTTTAGGTTCTTCTTCTGCAGGTTTGACCTCTAAAATCTCTTTAGTAACTTCAAGTTCTTTTGTTTCATCGGTCGGTTTTTCTTCATCTGCGGCTGCATCTTTAGACTCTGTAATCTTTTCCTCTTTCTCTTCTTCCTCTGGTTTGGCAGATGATCTCATTTCAACTAAGGTCTCTAATACACCTTCAGATTTCTCTTCAGGAGTGTTCTTTCCCTCCTGCTCATTAGTAGGAACAGTTGTTGCATCTGGCACAATATCAGTAGCAGTTATTGTATTTTCAGATTGAGATATTTCAGATTCCTTTTTGTCTTCTTTTTCTTCTTCTTTCTCAGCCTCTTCTTCTTGATTTTTACCTTCATTATTTGAAGTTTCGGTGATTCCGTCATTCTTCTCTTCATCGGCTAACATGTCGTCATCACTATTTTCATCTCCGAATAGTGCATCAGTATTATCGTTACTAATTTCTCTTGATTCAAGTTGGTCATCAAAAGTTCCACCCATAACAATATCGGTATCGGTATTTTCTGGCTTCTCTGGACTTGCCTTATTAGCTACATCTTCAACTGGTTTATCCTCAGCTGTTTCAGCTGTTTCGTCTGTATTAACTTCCACTTTCTTCTCACCTTCTGGTTCGACAGCAACAATGTCAGTTACGGTTGGTTTCTCATTCTCTGGAACAGATGGTTTTTCAGTTGTCTTGGTTTCAGTTTCATCTTTAGAAGAAGGTTCCTCCTTCACTTTATCCTGTTCTTCGGTTACTATAGATTTAGAGTCCTTCTCTGTAGAACTGTGTTCTTCTATCTTATCTTTTTCTTTTTCCTCAGTAACTGCGTCCATATCAACATTCATGGCTCTGATTGCACGATCAGTCATTTGTTGAACAATTTGTGGATCAACTAAACCAACCAAAAAGGCAATAGTTGATAGCACTGGGTTTTCACTCTTTGAGAATGGGAGATGTGGGGCATATTTTAAAGGTCCTAGATCGTTGACATTAAGAATAGTTTTCTTGTCTCCATTATTATTTGTTCCTGGTAGACTATTAACATCTTGGTATAAAAATTTATCCTCAATTGGCAACTGTAAGAATCGTAATACACATTGCTCTGGCGTTTTTGTACCAACATGTTTAGCGACTTTGTACCAATCTGATCCGTATGTCTGAATACCGAATAATAATTTCTTTATATCTTCCCTATTCCATTTAATCTTATCTGAGCCTTGATTTATGGTATCCAATATATTAGGTCTCTTAGCAGGTCTTTCGTCAGTAATAGATACAACTTCGGATTTAGGTTCATTGTTTTCGTTATTGTTTGACGTATTAGTATCAGTCATACCATTTTGTTCTAATTCTGCAAAACTACGTTTCTTTTCCTGACTTAAATATTTGTGAAGAGTGCTACGTTCATCTTCGACATCCATCATTTTCTTTAATTTTGCCATATCAGGTAATTGAACCGATGGTTTGTAACTTTCAAATGGGAATATCCCTCTTGGGGCATCATGTTTTGTTGAGAAGTCGTTTGTGTATGGTGGCTCGACTGTCTTTGGTAGTTGTTTAGCATTGACTTGATAATTAATCAAACCCCATTTCATCAGAAACTTATGAATTCTAAAGATTGATGCAGCATCACCTGATAAGTTTCTTCTTGCCGCAGTTACACTGAAATATTCGTTAGGATTTAATCTATATGAGTTTACCATGAAGTTTCTGTATTTGATGTAAATTTCTGGTGTCTTAGATGCAATTCTATTTGTGAAAAATTCTGGCAAGGATTTCTTTTCTATTTGATGAATCTTTTTCAGGCTAAACCATGTAGAATAACTTGGAATAACAATTTCATGTGTTTGCGGTATTATGATACCATCTTCGACTTGACGAGTATGAGGTTTCGATAAGTTTTGATCATCAGTCTTTGTTTGGTGATTATGTTCGGATGATGTTCTGTCCACGGATTCATGTGTAGGCTGCGTGGTTGTAAATGGTTTCTGCTCAGTAGATTCATCATTTGTTGTCGACTTCAGTTGATTTAATTCATTCTCATTGTTCGATTGACTTTGTACTTGTTGTGCGATATTGTGAGTTGGTTGAGACATTGTTGATGGGCCACTGTGGTCTGTTATGGTTCTTTCGTCTCTATTTTCGTTGAAGTATTGGGGAGAAGTAGTTTCTGTATTTAAAGTTGCTGGACTTGTCGTTTCGGAATCATTAATTGGAACAGATGGGGACGCCTCAAAATCTGTACTTTTCTCTCTGTGTATTTCTTCATCGTCTTCTTCGTCGTCAGCTTCTTCTTCATCTTCTTCATCATTTAAACCGAGATTGTCATCTTGCTGGTCCTCATCATTACCAGTGTCATTAATTAAAGAATTGTTATTACTGTTGTTATTGCTGTTATTATTATTGTCATTTGAAGTAAAATCATCATCCGCATTTTCAGTACCTTGATTTAAAGTAGTTACTATTACACCATCTGTAATACCATTATTTTTCTTGTAATCAGTACTTATTGGAGCTTCCATGTCGGCATCACTATCTTGACCTTCCATATCCACATCTTTTTCTTCGTCTTCTTCCTCGTCACCTTCACTTTCATTTTGATCCTCTCTATTATTATTGTTATTTTCATTGCTATTATCCATATGTGATGATGAAGAATCGTGTTTAGTATCTAAAGTGGGTACTTCCGAACTTGATTCCTTTTCACCGTGATTTGATTCCTCATTATCTATTTCAGACATGCTTAAGTTTTCTAAATCATTAGATTCTTCTTTATCTTCTCCTAACATATCAATATCGTTCTTTTCACTGATATTTTCGGTTGTATCTAGATGTTCTGATGCTGGACTTTCAGTTGGACCGTTTTCATTTGAAGTATGACCTGTTGGGACAGTTTTAGTGGCAACGTTACCATTAACAACATTTTCGTTTTCTGTAGTTTCAATTAAACCAGTTACATTTGTGTTGTCCTGACTTTGTATGTTCTCAGTATTATCGACTGATTGGTTATCATCTAAAAGTTCAGATGGTTCGTTAGATTTATCTTCTGTTGCAGTTACAAAAGAATTATCTATAGTTGACATATCATTGTCGTTACGTGATATTGGTTCCGTCTCTTGTACTGGTTCGTGTTGCCATACAGATTCGTCATGTTCTGCGTTGGAATTTTCTTCCGTTATACCTTCTTGTTCTTCTTGTTCTTCTTCTTGTTCTTCTTCTTGTTGTCCTTCTTTATCTTCTTCTTCTATTTCATTTTCATTCATTGTACCGTTGTCATCGATATCAGCGGTTGTTGTAGTATTGATATTATCTAAACCAGTAACATCATTTTGTAATTGTTCATCATTTGATATATTTAATTGATTATCCTCCATTGAGTGACCAAAATCTGGAGATTCTGATTCTGAACCGTCGAATAAATCCATTATGAGCGTACCTTAATAAAATGAGATAATTATAACTTTTTTTTAGTTTGTTTTCTTGATATTCCCTTTTTATCACGTATACAATCAATGGACTCACTTGAAAAATGGTATATCTATATCGTGACAGACACTGTAAGTATTACAAAATGTATATATCGGTATAGCTAGCCGTAAAAGAAAACGAGTTCCTTCTTGTTCTTCTACCTAGTTTCACACGTTTATTTCGTTTCTTGTTGTTGTTGTTTTGCTGAAAAAACCAATAATCTCGTTGTTTTCTCTCTTTGGACCCAATTTGTTTTGTTTTCTTGGGCCGAACGCGAATCCCTACCACTACGTACAAGATGACAAAAAGTAATCGATAATATTGCACTGAAACAATAGTTTACAACGGTATACAGTATATATGACCATACATAAGAGTGGCCAGTGCGATAGGTGATCTATGTACTCAACTACACTACACAGATATATTGATTTCGACCAGTCGCAAGATGGTAGTTGCATCAAAACTTGTGTGTCTTGATGTATCTCTACTACGGTTACCGTGTATTGTTTACGCGAAATGTCAAGAGGAGTGCAAATATTATTTTTTTCTTCAGTGAGAAAATTTATTTACTGAGGGAGATGTAGGCTCAGTAAACTAAATATAACCAACGATTTTATTGACGTTTAAGAGACAATTTGAAATCTACAAGTTACGTTATATTACATCAGGATAGTGACTCGTCATAGAGAAATAGTTAGCAAGTTCGGTATATAAGACATACGTACATCTCATATCGCGTGTCTACTTTCATTTTCATTAGTTCAGATCAAAACATTTTTATAACTAAAATGTTACTACAGTCGTTCATTGTTGTGTTAGCACAACTATGTCTGTTTGCAATTGGTGATATTTCTATTGTCGAGCCTGAAGAAGGTACTAGTTATAAACCAACTTCCGGTGAAGTTACTGTTCCTATTCAATTTTCTGATAACTCGGACTATCCATTGATCACAGATGTTACATTAATCACAATTAAATTATGTACAGGTCCAAATACCGCCATGAGTTGTCCATATACTATTGAAAATAAATTAAGCCCAGCAAAATTGAAGACTAGTACAAGTACAGATGGTGATGAAACAACATTATATAATTATAATGTTACATTTTCAAGTTCAGTTGTTGGTTCAGGTCAATTTTTCCTTCAAATTAATGGTTTAGTTAATAGTAATAATTATGCAATTCATTATAGTCCTAGATTTCTTTTGAAAAATATGGCTGGTACGGTTGGTACTAATACTTATACAGGTACCGAAGCACCAACTGCGCAATATAATTTGCCTGATAAAGGTGGATCAGGTACAATTGATAGTGCTTCATTTACTGTTCCTTATACTTTACAAACAGGTATAAGTAGATTTGCTCCAATGCAAATGCAACCAAATACTAGTGTCACTAGAACCACTTGGTCTAATAGATATCCTACCAGTGCAGTAACATATTATTCCACATTTAGAAAATCTATGCAACAAAAGACTACTATTACGCCAGGTTGGTCTTATACTTTCACTAGTGATTATAATTATGCAACTGTTGCTAAATGTCCCTCCGACAACGGTGGTTGGTATGAACCATCAAAAAGATTAACTTTATCAGTAAGAAAAGTTAATAACTAGGTGTGAGGGAAACTTTCTTTCTTTTTTTCTTCCCCCATTCATCTTTTTTTAACGGTCGTTGTTAGGAATGGATTTCCTCAACAGCAATATATATATATACAAATAAATAAATAAACACATAAACAAACAAATATCAGGATTCAATAAATATAGTACAATAAATACAATTCAAAAGACATAAAATTATCAATTCCTTTATATATGATAACGTTGTCTCAAATAACGATTCCGTAATTCCCAAATTGAAAAGTGGCAATCTTTCCTCCCATCTCTTCGCTACTTTCTGCCCTTAGTGGCCCCGATAATCACTTGAACAAGCACAGCAACTGTTATTGTTGTTAAAATTGGCACTTCAACAGAGACTTAGAGTAAAGAATACGGATTAAACAATCCATATGTTATTTCTCTGCAGAACTTTTTATAGAATATACAGATTTTCGTACGAACCGTATTGTCCAACCATCCATATTTCACAGAATTGTCATGCAACAATAATAAACGAAACCGTCCCATTTCTGTCTTCTTCTTGTTGTTGTTTCTATAATTGCCATTGCTGAACGTTTCATGCAGCGAACTCCCCACGGTGTTCTGTTCTCTTTCTCCGGGGATACCTGGCAGAATGTGCAAAGCCAAATTCACAACGTGGAAATTTCAGTAAATCATTTTTCTGTTTTGGGGTCCTGTACGTGAAATTCAGTGTAAAATGATAATCCCATTTTCGGAAAATGATGGTACGTTCGATTTCTGAGCACAACAACAGTTTCATTTAATAATCATTGTGTAAATTACTTAATTGAGTAGATGTAAGGACCATTACTTTTACAGAATAAGGATAGGTATGATAAATAGCTAAGAAATACACTGAGTGACAATATTGGGATTTCCTAATATTGGAAACAAACAGTTGTACAGAAAAGGTAAAACATATTTGCATTTCTGTAATGAGGGGGAGGGGAATAAGATAATTTTCGTATCTAACACAAGATTTATTTTATTTAATTCAGTTTATTTTGTTTGGTTGAAAATTCCAAAATATTCAAAGTTTTCAGAAATGTTCGTGTTTGTATATGTGTATTATTATTTATGATGCTGTTTAAAAGATAGGTAAATTGTTTGATACTTTTGTTGTAATGGAGTCAAAACCAAGAACGTCAAAGATGCAAATTATATATTTAGTGTTAACAGTCCTATTGCAATTTTGTCAAGTTGCATTGTGTGATATAGGTTTTAACAAGCCACAAGCTGGGGATATTTATAAGCCTTCAAGTGGTTCAGTCTCAATACAGATTCAGTTATCAGATAATACAGATTATCCATTAATTACAGATGTTAAATTATTTAAAGTTAATCTATGTACAGGTTCAAGTACAAAATTTAATTGTAAATATTCAATTGAAACTAATTTAAGTCCAGCTAAATTGACACAAAGTACAGATCCAACAGATGGTACAATTTATTACAACTATAAAGTTAGTTTCCCAAGTTCAGATGTAGGATCAGGTCAATATTTCTTACAGATTAATGCTTTAGTTGATATTAATAATTACGCTCTTCATTATAGTCCAAGATTCTTATTACAAAATATGGCAGGTGAGGTTGGTACAAATACGTTTACTGCACTAACTGAACCAACTCCAGAGTACGTCTTACCTAAGAAAGGTGGTGGTAAAGTAGATAGTAGATCATTTACTATTCCTTATACTTTACAAACAGGTATAAGTAGATTTGCACCAATGCAAATGCAACCAAATACTAGTGTCACTAGAACTACTTGGTCTAATAAATACCCTACTAGTGCTGTGACATATTTTACTACTTTTGCTAAATCTTTACAACAAATGACAACAATTACGCCAGGTTGGTCTTATACTTTCACTAGTGATTATAACTACGCCACCGCCGCTGCATGTCCATCAGATAATGGTGGTTGGTATGATCCATCAAAGAGACAAACATTATCAGTAAGAAAACTGAATAAATAAATAATAATGCCGTAAGGAAATTTATTCATTATACTTACACAAATTCATTTTTATATATCTATATACATTTAATATAAATCAGGGAATCTTTTGGATAAATTTTGTAAAGCAACAACACCTTTAATACTCATTTGTTCATTTTCTTGTAATGGACAACTAACGGAATCTAATACAAGGAATCCTACATCTCCGGAATCACTGGCTCTACAAATAAATTCATACCATTGATCAACTTCGTATGTTTTATCTGTTACTGTTAATTTAACATTATTCAACGTTATCATTTCATTTGTCTTGGCATCTACAGGAGACTTCAATATTAACGTAGATTGTGTTGGTTGAGATACCACCTGTGCAATTAATCTAAACACAGATACTGTAGAGTTTGAAATTTCATTTGGATTTAATCTTGGAGTTTCACTGGACATGATGTAAAATGTAGGTGTATAATGCTGATAGTTCGCTTATTGATACGTTAATATAGTTTATCATGGTGAAGTAACACGAAACTTGAGTGTGTTAAGTATTTACATGTTTTCATTAATTGGTGTATTTCCCTCCCATCTGACGCGTCATCGGCTGGTTACCGTAGAGCAAAGTTGTGAAGGCGGTGAAGGGAATTTTCTGTTTCACTGCACAATAAACTGTGAAAGTGGAAGACAAAATGAAATAAACAGACAGCAACTGCATATATATATGTGGGCTTAATTAATGACTGTGTAGTGGTAATAATTTGTAATCAGCTGTGTGAAGTATCTGTCTCTTTTGCTGGGGAATATTTGGTTTATTCCACAGTCGTAGCATTTAAGACTTACAAAGTCCATATGAAATTCAGTTCAAGAATACGTATGATGTGTTTATAGACTTACTTTTTGTTAGCATGCCTGTATGTAATATATACCTTACGAAAGACAAGAAAATGGGTTACTATTCTTAAAGGGCCACTTGTGGTTATTACACCGATATATATCCCATTTCTTCGTTATTTCCCCTATAATTGTAGGGGAAACTAGCAGTAGCACCCTTAACGTAACCTACTTGAATACAATCTTACAATCAAACAAGCGGCTGTTCTTCCACAACACTCTTAAAATTGCAAGATACAATTCTGTTTGATTGACTTCCACTAAAATTGTTTGTCCGTCGTCGTTGTAGGTTGTTATCGTTACCGTTTTTGATAAGGAGACATCCACAGATTGCTACACAGAATACAAGGATAGGGCGAAACAGAGATTTTTAGATTTATCTATTGTTCCGTATTATAAGTCCCATTCTTATCTATCAGAATCCTCTTGTACCCTTTGACAATAAAATTTGCTCATCTATTTTCTTACATTATGATAAGAGGTAACGGATGACTAGCTTGCTCTCTTTTTTTTTTCACAATTATATAAAAAGGGAAATCTTATTGAAAAAATTTTATATCAGCTAAAAATTGGTCTTCCAAACGATTATTATCAACAATAGAAGAAGCTACACAAATCAAAGATGGCTATTCAATTACCTGAAGACAATAAATTGTCAACAGATTATGAAGCTCAAAATTATTTGACTACAAAGAAAAATAATCGTTTACGTAAATTAATTTCATTCATCACTACTGCTATCATTGCATTCGTCCTTGTATTCAACTATTTTTCATTATCAAAAGTCAATACAAATCCATTCGATGTCAGTCCAGTTAGTTCAGGCTGTAAGAGAACTATTCCATTAGTTCCAACTTTCAACAAGTCCATCTCTACAATTTTAAACGATCCTTTGTACAAAGAACTTTCTATTGAAAGATTATCTGGTGCTGTTCAAATCCCAACTGAAGTTCAAGATATGAATCCAGATCCATTAAAGGACCCAAAATTCTATACTCATTTCGTTTCATTACATGAATATTTACATAAATCTTTCCCATTAGTTCATTCTAAATTACAACTAGAAAAAATTAACGAATTTGGTTTATTGTATACTTGGGAAGGTGCTAATCCAGATTTGAAACCTATCTTAATGATGTCTCATCAAGATGTTGTTCCAGTTAACAGAGAAACTTGGGATTCATGGAATTATCCACCTTTCTCCGGTCATTATGAACCTGAATCCGATCTATTATGGGGTAGAGGTTCTAACGATTGTAAGAATTTGTTAATTGCTCAATTAGAGGCTTTGGAAAAATTATTAGAAGATGGTTTTACCCCTGATCGTACTTTATTATTATCTGTTGGTTTCGATGAAGAAGCTAGTGGTATTTGGGGTGCACAATTCTTAAGTCCTCATATTCATGAACGTTACGGTGATAATGGTATCTTTATTATTATTGACGAAGGTGCAGGTATCACAGAAATTGACGAGAATGTCTATGTTGCTACTCCAGTCAATGGTGAAAAGGGTTATGTCGATGTCGAAATTACTATTTCCGGTAATGGTGGCCATTCTTCAATTCCACCAGAACATACCACAATTGGTATCGCTGCTGAATTAATTACTTTATTAGAAGGTAATCCTTTCGCATCTGAATTTAGAACTGATAATCCAATTTATGGTACTTTGCAATGTATGGCAGAACATTCTACTCAACTACCAAAAAAGATTAGAAAACAAATCTTAAAAGCCCCAATCTGTAAGAAGGCAAGAAAGGATGTTAATAAGTTTTTATCTGAACAACCTCTGTTACATGATTTAGTTAGATCCACTTTAGCTGTTGATATTATTAATGGTGGTGTCAAAGCCAATGCTTTACCTGAAGACACTAAATTTTTAGTCAACCATAGAGTCATCTTACATAGTTCTGTCAATGAAACTGTTCAAAGAGATATCGATTATGCATTGGAGATTGCTGAAAAATACAACTACGGTGTCTCTGTTAATGGTATCCTTCTAAAAAAACAAACTGTTAATGGTATCATTAATTTAAAGACGATTAATCCATTAGAGCCTGCTCCAATTTCACCAAATTCAGGTCCAGTTTGGGATCTATTAGCTGGTACGATTCAAGATTTATTTGAAAATAATGTCTTCCAGAAGACTCCAGAAGAATCAAAAGAAATTTATGTTACTACCGGTTTATTTTCAGGTAATACAGATACTAAATATTACTGGAATTTAACTAAAAATATTTATAGATTTGTTGGGTCCATTATTGACCCAATTATAATGGAAACAGTTCATTCTGTCAATGAACATGTTGATATGGAAGGTCATTTATCTGCAATTGCATTTGTTTATGAATTTATCGTTAATGTTAATGAACATGGTAATGATCTAGCCTAAACATATGAAAAATGACAAATCTTTTGTATTGTTTTTATTGTTCGATTTTTTGAATAAATTATTTAAAAATTGTTTTTTTTTTTGGATTATATATATAAATCTCTTACATAATAACTTGGAAGATACCAGCTACTAAAGCGAATAAATAATAAACGAAATCATTAGATAATCTTGTGAAAGAGATAGCATTAGATTTTGAAGTAGTAGTTGGAGCTGTAGCAGAAATAGTCATTAATTTAGTGGAAAAGACTTCATTTTTAGAGATATTGTTTAACCAATTAGTGACTGCTTCATAAGTTAAACTCTCATCAAAAGAGGTTGAATTTGAGATGAATGAAATAGTGTTACCATTAGAATCAAAGATAACACCACCCATCATTGCACTGTTGGTATCTCTTGGAATATAACCCTCAGATTGAATACCAGTACCTAAATCTTCAATACCTTGGAAAGTATGGAATGTAGAATATAAATGATTTCTCTCAGTACCGTTCATAACTTCGAAGATATCATATTCACCACAACCACTTGACCAACAAGAACAATTAGTATTAGTTGGATATTGAGATGTTCTTGGAATATGATCATTCAATAACCAAATAGCAGGCATATCATAATATTCAAATGTTGAACTATTAGATTTCTTCTCAGTTGGCATATCGAATTCAAATAAGAACATTTTAGTGGTACCACCAAAACCGTAATAAGCTGGAATACCATCTCTATAGACACCACAGCCTTTTTTATAACCGGACTTTGGACAGGCAGTGTTTGAAAAGATAGCAAATTCTTCATCTGATGATAAATAGTTATTACTGGCTAAAACTGTTGAACTTGAAGAATAGCCTGTACCATTGCTTGAAGCATAAGAAAGGGCATTACCTAAACATGGAGAATTTGTACCAGCTTTAGTCATAAATGTTAAATTATCACTTGTTTGTGATTCAGCATCATAATAAGCGTCACGACTCCATGAAGAAGAGTTACCACTGTTACCGATAACAAATGAATCAGAAGTATAGAAAGCAAATTTAGATAAAGATAATGGACCACGGAAATGAACGGATAAATGATCAGCTAATGGAGCATTAGTACCTGAGAACCAAGTAGCGGTACCTCTTTCACAAGTACATTTAGATTCACTTGTAACATCTGATAATTTTTTGACAGGGAAATAAGTACCTGCGAAACCAACATTACTGAAGGATAATTCTTCGTAAGCTTTTTGACCGGAGACACCCGTAGCTAATAAAGCTGAGGCAGCAGCTAATAAAGTTAATTGCATCTTTGAATGTAGTTAGTCTTCCTTTAAATAGTATTGTGAGAATAAAAAGGGGGAAGAGCTATTTGTGATACTTTTCTCGAGCGATGGCTATATATATATGACTTTCAAACTAAAGAATGAAATTACACAAAAAAAATTTAAAATTCCAGTAGCTATTAATCAACAGTAAGTAAATAAATAAAAGAAATGAAAACAAGTTGTAAATAAATAATAAACCAAAAGTAATTGAGATTACAGAGGCAAACAATAGAGTAACTAAGATTCAATAATTAATCCATTACGAATTGCATATTACTATTAAGCTGAGTGAATAAAATCGTTTTTTCTTTTTCTCATCGTTAAAAATAAATAAATAAATAAGCAATGATTGTGTAATCTTCGAGCGCAGCAGCCGACACAGAAGTAGACGTAGCAGAAGCTACTCGTGTGCACGTGACTAGTAATGTAATATTGTGCAAAAACTCCGTAGCAGGCAAGTTCGTTCCAAGTGATATATATTGTGTAAGAAACCTCTGTAGAAGGTAATTTCTTTTTTTCCCAAAAATGTCGGCGAAGTCAAAAATTTACAGAAAGTAACGTATAAGAGGCAGCTGTACTGTAGTTTGTCTGTGTGCCAGATCACCAACGAGGCTTAACCAGCGACAGAAATTTGAAACTCATTTTTGTAATTTATATCCATGGGAAGTATATCCAATTTATGAGAAGAAAGTGTCACAAAACTGGTTAACAGTAGCTGTGAAACCATTCTTTTCCAGATTGTGTTGCATTTAATTAACGGGTTTAGGCAAAAAGGAAGTATTCATTTTGGGGAATTTTGCCAAGCCATCGATGTTCTTGTGTACTGCTTCTACTGCAGCAGAGCTTTGTTAAATGGAAAAGGATCGAGAAATACTGACGAACAGTATAAGGGTGCATTATTTCGTGTGGCTACTAATTTTCCTTTTCCAGTGTTACGCATTTTTTTAATAGTTGGCATTTCTATTCATATCATACATTTCGTGTCATTTGAACGGAGATTAACGTGTAATTTTATGCGCGGATTTAAGAAACTATTATTATAATGATAATCATCATAATGTTAATAACTGGGCTGCATAAAAAAGAAAATTATTGCTAAGGTAATTTTAAGAATTTTAAGAATTTTATCTTAGGGTTTTTAGAATATACATCTGTTATTTCTTTTATCTAAAAATAAACATGTACGATATAAAAACAACTTTGATTCTAATGTTCTAGTAAGAAAATATTGAAATGGCAGCTATTAATTAAATAAATGTATATATAAATGTCTCTTGTCCTTGGTAAACTCAGTACCAAGGGAAAAATACTGTGTTAGTAAAAGGAGTCCACATAATCTTACAACTACTTAAGTAATGAATTACAAACATGTTTTTTACGGTGTCTATAATTGAATTGATATGATCGTCACCAATTCTTTTGTTTCAGGATTATCAAACTTATATATTTGATAAAGTTGTTATTTATCGGTAACATCTACCATAATTGTTTATAAGTAACGTCGTTGTTGAAAATATGAAAAACTAGTATCGCATTATTGTACTCCGTTACAGACAAAATTTGATAAAAATGCAGCAAAAATATTACCTTGAATAACATACAATGATAGTTAATTAATCAGCGTTAAGAACAGTTTAAAGTATGGTATAGGTCTCCATGTTTCTATATCCATATTACAAGTATATTATAACTACATTGTAGTGCAATGTAAGAATGCCACAGAATAATAAAAGGTAATCAAAATAACTGAACTATTATAATCTATTACCCCCTTAACTGTCCGCAATTTAAAAGTATCAAATTCAATTGTTTACTTCAAAGATTCTATTCTGCCTCTCATTTCTTCACCACTTAAAAAAGATAATTGAAATTATCCCAATTATCTTTTTTAAGAACATTATCATTGAGGAGAAAATAAATTAACTTCATATAAGGATATACGTTTAGAGAACAAAAATGGGTTTGTATTATTATTTGCGCAATGATTATTATTACTATTAGTAGTAAATTAAATATTCTTGTTTCAGATACTCCTGTAGTATGGATTGTTAGTCAAGATTATCGTGAATGGTTTATTTAGTAACTATTAGTAAGTATAAATTAGAGTGTAAAAGTATTTGTATATTGTATCTTAACTGATGTCAATTAAGACACATTCTATTTAGTCATGTATTACCTATCTGTCTTTTATCTTATTTTCTTTAGATAGTGACACATTGCTTGTCTCGAGCGTGCATACTCTGATATGCTTCGTGCAGATAATATCAACTGTATGCTCAGACTTTATAAATATTTCCAAAACAATATAGTTCTCATAAATACTATCACTATTCGGGACTCGAAAGAGACACTATAAGGAAGAATGTTATTATAAACAGTTCATACAAGTTGCCATATCCAGCATAAAGTTCCATTCATCGTATACGATAATTATCTATCCAAATCTATGCTCTTCAGCACATTATTTCACACCTATAGTTGAGGATGCATCACACTTTGGGGCCGTTAATCCAAAATTCTCATCCTGTATATAATGGACTACGTTTTTTTAAAATTTTCGTAGAAGCTCGTATGGCGCAGTGGTAGCGCAGCAGATTGCAAATCTGTTGGTCCTTAGTTCAACCCTGAGTGCGAGCTTTATTTTTTCGATTGTCAATTGGATTTTTTTTTTCAAATTTTTGACGATAATAGCAAACGTGGGATAATTTCTGTTTATTTGCTTATTTACGATAGTGTTGACTTTAATAGTCAGTG
The DNA here is from genome assembly GCA_037040125.1 of Kazachstania sp. M6911. Taxonomy (NCBI): domain Eukaryota; kingdom Fungi; phylum Ascomycota; class Saccharomycetes; order Saccharomycetales; family Saccharomycetaceae; genus Kazachstania; species Kazachstania sp. M6911. The sequence continues at coordinate 33,397 of JAXQGP010000010.1, forward strand.
TTTTATGGTCGCTTGAAGTTTTGTATCAATTCTTATGTACTGCTGACAAAAACACCGAAGAAGTGTGTGCAAAGAAAAGAAAAGAAAAGATGACAGCAAATAGATATTATTCCAAGAAAAAAAATGATAATCGAATATGTATGTGTATGTGGGTATTGCAATATTATCGATGGTAATATAGACATAATAACTTTACAAACTTCGTTAGTCTGAAAATATCAGCTTTGTTATTTTAAAATTCAGACTTCGACCACCTAGAGTTATGACTATAACAATCCAACCAAGCGTTAATCCAAATATAGTATTATCATAGAAGAGTCAAAGTAAGTACAATAATATAAAATGTATTGGTGTTCCTCTTTCTAAAATTTTAGAATTACGTTAGATGAAGACTACAGCTGCTTATCAAGCTGTCCATAATAATATTTTTAGAGGGACCTAGATTTACTACCTCTCTTTCTATATATCGTTATATTTTATTATATCTAGAGTATGTGTGTCTTCTTTGGAGATCTCTGTTCGGGACAAAAGATATTTAAATATAAACTGTCCCCATAACATACGAAAGATAATTTAATACACATGAGGATAAAATGGATAATCTTGCTACTTTGAAACACGAACCAACTACGATTCTAATATTATACTCTCTAGGGTTTATCTGTCACAGTTGATGTTAAATATGTTTCAGTGGAATTGTTACGCTGGTATCGTTGGTTTTTCACCCCTCGCCTTAAAAATTATGAGCCATCCATAACCTATGTAATTACCTATTTCGGAAATTTACATGATACCTCTAAAAGACCGATGCTCAAGGGAAAAAGTAACATGGATGTTTCATTTTTGAACATTTTATAACTATTAAAACGGCTGTAATTAACAAAAACTTTTACTTATAAAAGGAAGTTAGTTTTGTAACCAGAATGACAAATTCCAAATATAATATATATTTAAGCATAGAAATATGAAACCAAAGAAATGATTCAAGAAACAGTGGTAATTTCACAAGAACAACCAACTTCTGGTAACAATTTAAGTGATTTAATCCCCTTCCCAGTAATGAACCCTGCCAATAGATGTGAATGTCGACACTGTTACTATATTAGCCGCTTTAAACGTCAGATCAAACAAAGTTTCTATTTAGGATTTCTAATTCCAGTGGTGTGGTTAATTAATCTGTCAGTTTACTTGTATTTCCAATTTTTCATGGATAATGAAGTTACGCATTCTGAAATTGATGAGTCAGAATTGCCTACCCTGTTCAATAGACATGGATACGAGAAAGAAGACCTCCAGTTAAAAGATGAAAGTATCCAAGAAATTAATGAATTTACCACTAAAGGAAAATATAATTCTGATCCCGGTATCAGAACATTTAGCAATATTGATGCGGATATATCTTGTTCGGAAACATTATTTAGTGTTGATTCTTCGAAGGAATTAGAGCGTTATAGACAAGAGTATCTTTTGGATGTGGCAAATAATATCATTTCCTCCCATGATAATCTCAGAAAGCACCATATTACTTGGGTACTCAGATCACTTTTTGGAGTGTTATTTTATGTAATTGTTGCATTATTTATATATTTGCTAGTTTCTCACAGTGCCCGTGGAGTACATACCTCTGCAGCTATAATTACTTAATTCTAATAAAAAATTTTATATTCAAATATTTTGACATGTTTGATAATTTTAGTTTTGGTTACATTACGAAAAGGCCTTAACCATTAACTAAACGTAAACAAAAAAACAAAAGTGACAAAAAATTAATTTGCTAAAAGATCTAATATAAGAAGGAACCTCTACTCTCAGGAAAAACTACTCAAATAAAAGTTATCTGAATATTTAGGATCAATTGTTGACAAGAAAATATGTTTTTACCCTTTCTCTCACATAGATTGAAACTTATCAAATTGCCGTCTGAAATGCTTTTCGATACAGAGAAACGATAGACTACCATTTGGGTGAAATCAAATTATCCTGTCAATCTATAAACGTTTATAAAATTCTACTTGCGACAAAATAAAAGAAAAAACATGATATTCTAACCAATTTTTTTATCTTTTTTCGTTGCTCATTGAAGATCCATTATCCTGTAATAAAGACAAGTTTCAATGCTGTATTACCGATAGAATGTGTAACAATGTGTAACGTACAATTATAGTTATTGTGGATATAACGGTGAGTTCAAAATTTTATTATTGAACTTGAATTGAGAAGTGAAGTTTGATGAACTTAATATTTAACGTGAAGGCGAAGTGAAAAATTATACGCCCACGCGATCCATTTATTAAAAATTGTTAACTATTTCAAATACCAACCAACCTTCTTAGACCAAGCTATATCACTACTTAAAGCTCCCAACCCAAAGTTTGTCACTGAAGTTACCTGATATCAAATAATGAGCCTTACAATTCCTTCGTTTATAGTTTTAATATCCGATGATAACAAGCCTATTTTAATATATGTTCCTCCAAATGAAACAACCGAAGTTAACAACGTACTGAAATATAATACCTTCGCAAATATGGCACTTGATTATTTTGATAGCCAGTTATTTCAATGGTCTTCATTAGATGGTCACTTTGCTATCAAGAACCTTTTCGAGCTTGAGGGAACCACTGTATATGGTATGTTAATTAAACCAACTGGTCTAAAGATTATTATTGGCTTCGAGAGTTTGATTTTAAAGAATAATGAAAAGAATGTGAACACAATCTTTGAAATGGTTAAAAGAATTTATATTAGAGTGAAATGTAATCCATTGATGGACTCGAAAAATGAAAGCAAAGGAAATTTAGTTCAAAATTTAGAAAGTAAATTTGATCAATATTTCAATTCAGAAAACAAATTTAATCAAAAGAAAGATGGCCCTAAATCTATAGTTACACCCGATGTTATGACCGAAACTACAGAAGATATACCCATAAATAAGTAGCTACACGGAATAAATTGTACATAATTATTTACTGTCCTGACAGAAGATGCCATAATATTGTGTTACCATTATAAAAGTTATTACAGTACTTATATACCTTTTTGGTCTATGGTTTGGTATTCAAAACTTCTTCAGAATAATAATCCCTGAAATTCCCAGATTGATTAATCTTTTCCAAATTTCTAAATGCTGGTAAACCAGGCAATACATTTCTGAATGACTTTGATGATCGTTCTATAATTGTATTAGTAACCTGGGGTCTATCAGAAATGATACCAGGATGTCCATTCTCCTTATACTGGGAACTTTTATACCAATCTACTTTATTAACCTTTCGGGCAGTGGATATTGCCCTACTCCATCTTGGATTATTAATTTTGAACCCTATATCCAGAATAGGATCGAATGCATTTGATGCTTCAGCAAGGTGAGCAGTCGACGGACCACCTTTAGATGTTTGATATTCAGAGATATTGGAATTTAATAAGTAGAAACTTTTATAATCGTTTAAAATATCGTTAATAAAGGATGTAGGAAGTAAAATATCAGTTCCTAATCCATTTATAAAACTATTTAATCTGACAAAATTTTTTGTAGATTTTTCAAATTCATAGTATAACTGCCAAAACTCAGTTGATTCTCTTAACGCTGGATGTTTACTAAATTGGTTGAAATATTTTCTTGTCTGTAACGTACTTTTCAAAATTAACCACGTTGTTTTAATAAGTTCAACTACAGCAACAGATAAATTTCTATCATTTAGAAGATCCTCCAAAATTATTGAGTGATCGACTTTCTTGGAGATATAACTACTGATACATGTTTCTAGATTCTTTGAGTATGCAGTTTGTTTTGATAAAATTTCTTTAGAAGACATCTCAATTGAAGAGAAAAATTGTGATTTTTTCAACATTCTTAAATAGGATTTCATAGCCTTTATTTGATCAGTCCTATAAGGACATACCAAAATAATATTCTTGATACATTTTGAAAATGCATTCATTATAAGTGTCTTCCCAGACTGCTCATGCAATTTATGATTCCTCTCAAGAAATTGTAAGAAGCCATATCTGAAATTATGTTCTGTTTCCGGTATTATTCTACAACCTCTTTCATATAGTACAATGATATTATTTAAATTTTTTAAATCGGTCGTTTTATTGATTGACTCCTTCCAACTTAAGTATTTTGTCCATATATCTTCAACATAACAACAAGGGACTAAACTTCTTTCAAATACTGACTCTATTAATTGCAATTTATCTGGATGTGATTTTATTAGATATTGGACATAATTTAACCAATTTGTTATTTCTGTGTTTGGTAAAGGTGTTAAATTGAAATAATTTTGTTTTATTATACTTTCATATCGCCATATTTGACTCACAAGAACCTGGTTTTGTTTCCCCAAGGAGTCAACCTTCTTAATTTCTGTATCCAATTTCTTTGCGGTTAATAATTTCTTAAACGTTGTAATATATTTAGCATACTGATGAAGTGGGATACTTATTATTTCATAATATGATTCTGTAACATCTAATTCATTTTTAGAATAATAATCTAATGCTAAATCCCAAAAAGGATGAGAATAAAATTGCCATCCAATTAATTTTTTTGCTGAGTTAATCTTATCCTGTATCAATTTGGTTTCCTTCGGATAATTAGTAATTAGAACTTTCAAATAATCACACCAAAGATCAACACTATATGGAAATGCTTCAGTTGCATTTTCTAAAGTTTTTAATGAGGTTTCTAAACCATGAAATTGATATTCTATAGCCGTGAATTTTTTCCAATAACCAAATAGTAGGGGATATCTTGATAAAATTTGTTTGAATATTATTTCAACTGTATTTTTAATCCTATCATTAGGTTTAGAATATGTTTTTAATAGGAGATCAATTCCCTTTAGCATTGAATTCAATGACTCAATATCATTGAGGTTCATATTCTGGTAGGTATTAACAAAATCTTGATTTTCCTTGATAAATGCTGCATCTAGTCCTGCCAATGCATCTTGTTGGGATATCATCGTTTTTAATTTACTACCTCAGGATATGTTTGTACGTATTAGTAGGATATACCAAGTTTGACTCCCTTATTTAGATCTGCTTAAACGATGCATCTTTTCATGTTGTTCTGTCTTTAATATATACTTCATCTTAAATTTTTCAATGTTCCTAGGGCTTACTTTTTGAGAGTTCCGAACCCTATCTATATTTGCAATTATAAGAAAATAAATAAATCATGGTCGATTCAAAGAAATATTTTACAATTACAAGCTCGATATGATTAAGACGCAATAAGTGGGGGTGAGCAGATGACATTAATCATATTAAATGGTTAGAATGCAATATTTCAGGGTTTATGAGCGAACTTTCTGACAAAAGCAAGTATTTGAATGTGCACGAACTTGAGGCTGATTGAACGGCTGACTATGATCTGATCTGCCATAATTAGATAAACATAACATATCTAAACTTTGCAGTGAAAAGTGAATTTATACTTACTTTTAATACGCTCCAATGTTCATTTCCAAGTTATTATGATCGATTACCGGCATTTTTAGAATTTTTGTTTCAAACATGAAACAAATATGAAGCATCGAGTATGGAACAACAAAATCAATGAAATGATACCCAAGGTAATATATATAACGATGAACAAAAACAAAAAAACATCAAGATTATTTATTTGGAATACCAAATTGGATGAAGATTTCTGTTTAGCCATGGGTAATGTGGCAAATATTCGGTTTTCATAATAAAATAGATACAGCAATCATTAACGATCAATTGATCAATGATTTAGACTTATCATTGTTTCAAAGAAAGGATACCAAGACTATAATAATATATGTGATATCTATCTGGGTAATGCAATTTTTGAAAATTATTCATTTATTTTCAGATATATATACATGTATTAAATTACTTGCATTTAATACGTGGTCCAACGAATATATTCAACCTTATCTTTCATTTAAAATTTCTAAATGGTTATTTTCTGGATGTATAATATTTTCGATTTTATTATTCTTTTTGGAAGGTATTCATGGACTTCGTATATACCAGACACGATATGTTTGTTGTGGATATATTAATAATTTTAGCAGACGACTATATTGTTTATATGATTTTCGAACCTTTTGTCTATTTGATAAAATTACACCAAGTGGATATTTCCAAAAATTAACATTTTTCTGTTTCTTTGAATTGAAAAATTGTGTTGGCTTTTTATTTGCTGATTCTCCAAGACAAGTAATTAACGGTTTAACTTTATGGTCTGTGCTGTCTGCTGCGTCTAATACAGATTCTACAGACATTGCAAATAATACTGTAGCTGGAGGTACGTCTAGTGCTACAAATGGTACCGCTGTACATGGCATAATAAGTCGTATTAAAGTAATTGCTCAAACTAATCACGAGGAAGCTGTAATGTTATCATTTATGCTTCTTTCATTTTTAATCTGGATGCTATTATTTCTTAAATTCACAATTGCCGTAATTGGTTCATTCTATGTATGTTACCGCTTCCGTGAAGATAGCGAATTTAGTAACATACGTGAATATATCATTGTTACAGTGAGTTACAATTTAGATTATCTAATTGAGAAATATAAATATAAGAATTTTTATTCTCGAGTGAATTTAATTGAGAGTTCCGAGTCTGAATTTGATTCTGATTGGGAATTAGATATGCCAAAATTACAATTAAATGATAAATATTACAATGAAGTGAATTATATTGATAATGAAATGAGCAAGATAAGTTTTATTAAGACTCCCGATACCATGCATAGCGTACCTAGTTATTATTATCAATAATATCTGTAATAAATTGAACATAAGCGGTATAATCATTATAAGTTTATATAAATTTATGCAAAAATTATAAATATAATTGGAAATAAAAGTATAGAAAAAAAAAGAGTAAGAAACTTATTACACTGTTGAGTTGGGAGAGAAAAATAGGTTTGGTGTTCTTTGTTGCGTGTAACAAGTATTAGAAATTAAAAAATAATTGATAACAGGGGTGGAGATAGGTTTTTTTGTTTGACGAACACCAGTGAAATAAACCAAAAATCGAAGAAAAACAGAAACAGAGTGGACAAATAGACTAATCCTTTTTCTTGTCTGAAGTCTTTTTAGCTTCTTCGATTTCTTTATCCTTTTGATAGATAGCTTTTCTAACATCAACGATGTGTTTTAATTTTTCACTTGGTTCATACATACCATATCTTCTAAATCTTCTAATTTCTGTATTCATTTTACCGATATCACCTTCTGCTTCATCTAATAATTCTTTTAAATTATTTTCCAATTCGATGAAATATTCTTCACTCAAGATAAATTTTGGATTTTCTTCATCGATTCTTTTAAAAGTGTCTGCGGTAAATCTTTCATCTAATGGAGATTGAAACCCTTCACCTGCATTTAAGATAAAACCTGGTGCTGCTGCGGTTCTAATTGCACCTGCTCTATAAGCTTGTACGACACCACCGTATTTCTTTACAGTATAATCGTAAAAATTGGTTTGATAATCGTCGTAAGTAGCTCTTCTTGCACCGATCCAACCTAAATTAGCTAATAGATTTTTAATCTTTTCATTTTTTTGATTTAAATCGACGTTTCTAATCTTGTACAGTTTAATTGGATTGAAAGAGAATGGATTAGCTAAAGCGAAATGGAAGAATAAAGTAATGAAGATAATTTTAAAGATATGCAATGCGAAGAAAGCCCATTGTGCACCAACAGAATTATAATTTGGTTGGATTTCTTCTCTTAATTTAGCAGCCATATCATGTTGGTTCAATCTTTTCTCCAAAAGTGGAATCAATAATTTTGACAAAGTATTAGTTATCGAATTACCTGGAGTTGGTGAAATTACATCAGGTAAATCAGTATATAACCAAAACAAAATAATTGCAGCGTAGATACCTACATATTTATTTGATTTCTTCCATTTTGGTACAATTAGTTGACCTGGCCACATTTGGTCAATTAATGGTTTATCATAATCTAATTTTTCCAAATTCTCATCTTTACCTGCACTATAATGGAACAATAAACAACCACCTTCTGTCATGTAACCTGGATGAGTAGATTTATAATATTCAACAGGTTCATATTCGTGGAAAATAGATGGTCTGATTACCATCAGGTCAGATAATGTAATCTTTTGGCCGATTTTGCGTGAATCTGTTGTGAAGATACTTCTAACTTTGTTGTTAATGGTATCTGTTTGACTAAATTGAAAAGCATAGTCTTTATCACTTGAATCGTTTAATCTAACGTAAACTTCCATATTGCCGGGGGTTGATGATGATGGTTTTCTCTTGCACTGTATAAAGAGACAAGAACAGAAAAGAGAAACATAAATAAAAATAAGAGAGTAAAATACACAACTTATATAATGAATAAATTCAGTTAGGAAGTTGAATTGAAAATATATTGTCATTATGTAATAGTTATATATCAACATATAAATTATTTGATGGCGGGGCAATTAAGACGAGTTTGGTAGGGGTGGCAAATTTTTCCTAGGAGTCTCTGTCTTTGTCTTCCCACTGTTGACAACGAGGCAGATAACAGGGGAGATCAGAAAATATACTGCTCTGCCTACGAAAACAATACCGCAGGCAGAGCAGTAGGCAGAGCGGTATAGGCAGGCGTGAGTTACGTAGGCAGAGAAATAAATTAGCAAATAATAGTGGGGGGATGAAGAGGCCGAGACAGACCAGCTACACAACAGCACGCAGAAGACCCCAACGCCGTCTGTGTGGGAAAATCCGTCTCTCAAGCAAATAATTAGGTTTGTATAAATACACAGACACAGAGACGAGAATACAAACCGAGGTCTGTGCCGGCGTGTCTGTGTGTCACATTTGATATTCCAACGAAAGAAATTACTGCGGGGTGGGGTGAAACCACCGTTTTCCAGCACAAACGAAACGTAGCGCAACAGTAATACGGATTAACAAGCAAATACGCACAGTCAAATGACAACCAAATTTGTTTCTGTTCTGTGAACAGCAGCATTCACTATGATGAGAGTGATAGTGCGGGGTGCGACAAGTTGTTAGCTGATTTGCTCAAGAGATCACGTTTGCACGGGCAGACACGAGCTGTTTATCCGCGGTAACAGTTCCGAGAAGACGTGGCTGTCTGTATGTTTGAATGTGAGGCATGGCAAGCACGATATTCTTAGTAATGGAAATTTTGGATGTTACAAATCATGGTGAATCAGTAATGTGTGGCACACTAACGCGTTTAGGATGGGGTAACAGCAAAGTCCTGCTTTGTCATCATGATCTGGAGAAGTTACTAAGATTCTGTGCATGCTATGCACTATGACAATCAACTATTAGTAATATTATCGACGTTCAACATGTAGCATACTTTTCCCAACTCATCATCTTGTTATGAGCATATTTAATACCAGATTATACAGATAGTGGCAATAATATTATATCTCTACACCGGTATGTCTACATCTCTATATTACGTATACCCTTCTTTCGTGGAGTTGTGGCAGATTTACTCCCTCACACACTGTTATATACTCTCGATGTCTTAAATTGTTTCCAGTTCGGCGGTTAAATCTAAGAGATTATATATATATATACATATAACAAACAGTAGATTGATACTCGAATTGGGAAATGCAACCCGTTTCAACTACTAAAGCCTCCGGCTGACTCCCTCTTCATAACACTATTACTCATATCATAATATTCGCCATTAATGAGTCACTGGCTGCTTTAACTTAATATGATGTTTTGTAGCTACTTCATTTAAGTGTTACCCGGGTATTCAAAGTGTTACTACGGAAGTTACACTGAAAATTCATACAACCGCCGGCTCTGTCTTTTACTCATCGCTTATCCCTGAAAAACTTTTCAGATTAAGTAATATATATAACATAGGAAAGGCATATAAAACATCAAAACTGATAGGTAGGTATTATAGGAATGAATCCTATCACATATATATATCTTTATATATTCATATTTCTTCATACATTCACTCAGTTTTTGATAGAACATCACAAAGAAATTGACAAACTTTTCTACAACAAAATGATCATTCAGGATAATGAACCATATTTCTACAACCTTATTTTACAAAAACAATTAAATTATATTAATATTTGTACAGGTAGCTTCACAATTCCAAATCGTCATCAAATTTGTCTAGCAACAAGTAATTCTTTAGATATTTATGATATTACAAATGGGAAATTTGATCACGTTTTATCAATCGATAATATTAATTCAAGCATTACCTCAATTGGTACTATTAATCCACAGAAAAATATTGAACCACAACTAGCTAAAATCTTAATCCTGTCAGATTCAGGTAATATTACTATCTTACAATTTGATCCAATAAATAATACATTAAAGCCAATAATCATTGAACCACTAATAAGATCAGGTATAAGAAGCATAAGTCCCTTATTTCATCATACAATTGATCCATCAGGTAAATTCATCTTTATATCAGCTTTTCAAAAATTTAGTTACATGTATACAATTGAATATACGAACGACACAAACCAAATGAAATTATCTTCACCAATTGGTTTCACAAAAGAGGATACAATTATTTCTTCAATTACTGTATGTGATACGAAACCTTATGAAAATCCAATTTTTGCAACAATTGAACATTCAAGAAATTTTAATGAACGAACAGAATCACTAAATTTTTATACATTAGATTTAAACTTAAATAGGGTCCTTTTAGTAAAATCTTTCAATTTGAAAAGACAAACTTTCAATTTTTTACCATTACCTGATTTAATTAAATTTGGTTACATTAAGAATTTAGATGATCAACAAAAGGACGAACAATCAAATCCTTTCATCTTATTAGCATTTGAAAATCATCTTGTAATTAAAGATATGTTAGGCTACCACACTATTGAAATACCTATACCACATAGAAATGGTGACACCGATCCAATTGATATGTTGTCCGTCGATATTCAAATAATTAAAAAAGAAGATTTTATTATAATTTTACAAACAAGTAACGGAGATCTATTAAAATTACAATTTGAAAAAAATAATTCTTCAAATGTATTAAATGCATCAATTAACTATTTCGATAGTTTACCGCATGCAGATTCTTTAGTTATTTTCCCTAATGGGTACATGTTTGCTAATTCAGAATTTAATGATAAAATATTATTACAATTTGAATCGTTGGGTTCAGAAAAATTCGAAATTCAACGATCTTACGAGATTCATGACAAGTTACAAAATTTAACAGTGGTAGATACATTGAAAACTCTTAACCCGTTGACTTCAACCGCAATGGTAACATCAAGAAATAATACGATAACTTCTTTCTTAACTAGATCTAATGATAAATCATTACGTATCTTATCAAGTTCAATCAAATTCAATGATTTAATTTCATCAAATTTACCACCAAATCCACGCAATATTTGGACTCTAAAACAAGACATAGTAACAAATAATACTGTAAATTATCATAATTTATTAGTACTGGCATTCGAAAATACAACCACTTTCCTTCAAATTGAAGGTAATTCAATAAGAGATTTAAAATTACCTTCAACAGATACATTCATTTTACAAAACGATAAAACTATTCACATGAATACAATGCTCGGTAATACAATTATTCAAGTGTGTTCAAATAGTTGTAATCAAATATCAATTAAACAAAATTATAAATCTATTCTAAATTGGTACCCACCAGCAGGTATCACAATCATAAAAGCAGATTCAACGCCAACTCAATTGATATTAGCATTATCCAATAATGATGTCATCTATATGGAGATTCAATCAAACGGTGAAATAATTGAATCACAGAAAAAATTATCAATGGATACTAAGATTACAGATATATCTATCTATAATGATCCAAGGAAACCATTAGAACCATGTAAATTTTTAGTAATAGGTACAGATGATAAATTAATTAACGTAATCTCTTTACAGCATGATGATGAAGATGAAAATTTCTTGGAGATTGTATCCTTTATGAAACTGACAGATGTACCAAATTCTGTGTTATATACACCAGGTTATATCCATGTTGGTTTAAATAATGGTATTTATTCAAGATCCAAAATTATGGATTCTGGTCCTAAACAAATCGCAACTGGTGAAATCAAGGATGTTTGGAATAAATATATCGGTGTTAAGAAAGTTACTCTATCAGTAATTAAAAGAACCGTCCTATCTCTTACATCCAATGAAGAAGAAGACGACGACGAAGAAGAATATTCGAGGGAGGACATTGATAATGAAAGAGAAAATCAAGTGACTCCATGTGTATTAGTGACCTCTGACACTACTTGGGCCAGTTATCAACATAACGACAATCTTTATATAAGACCAATTGATTTTGCAACGGATATTAAAGGGTTATCACAGTTAACAGAAATCACAACAGAGACATTGAAGTTTAATGGATGTTGCATACTGTCTAAATCAGGCAAATTAATCATTGGACAATTTAAAGATTTTATTTTTAATAATAAATGGCTACGTATGGAAGAGATACCATTATCACTAGATGACAACAATACAGAGCTTAAAGATACTGATGAAGAAAATGATTCCGATTCTGAAGATTCCGATGACGAAATCGATTCACAAATAGACATCCAAAAATTTAGAAATAAAATCACTTTAGCCTACAACACGTATACGATCTTTATCGATAATTCATCAGATGATGATGGTAATGATGATGAAAGATCAGCAAGAATATCTATTCTAGATTCAAATATGAGACTCTTAGAATTTGTTAAAGATGACAATTCCAAAAGCAATTTCCAATCTTTCCCAAATATTACAGTTGTAACAGCGAAAATGATCAATTTCACTAAAGGTGGTAACAGTAATTTAATTATTACAACTTTAGATAGGAAATTAATAACCTGTGAAATTTCTATCAAAAAATCATATTTTAAAATAGTTGAAATCCATACTACACAAGTAGATGATCGTGTTCATGCACTATGTGAATTTGATAACAAAGTCATAGTACCAATTCGTAATACATTAGTACTTTATAGTCTTGGTAAGACACAATTATTAAAGAAAGCTGTTCATAGTACCATTCCGTCCACACACATCATTGTTTCCATTGATAACTGGGAAGATAAAAGGATTGCAGTAGGTGATATTCAGGAATCCATTACCATATACCAAATCCTTGATGATAATTTCGTTGCTATAGCCAGTGATGTGACAAAGAGACACGTTGTCACTGCGAGGTTCTTAGATCCTTACACTGTGATAGGAAGTGATAGATTCGGAAATATATGGACGTTGAGAGTGCCAGAAAGAGCTCAGGATGACAATACATCAAAAATTATCGTGAACAATAGTGAAAAGAAATTAAGTGGGAACTTAATTGAAACTCCATATCAATTAAAAGAATTGAACCATTATTATATCAATGACATGGTAATGGATATATTCGTAGTCCATAACATTCATCAATCTGGTAGAGATTGTATTTTATACACTGGTATCCAAGGTACAATTGGTGCACTAATACCTATAATTTCTAAAAATGAAGTCACATTATTGAAGAAAATTGAAGATAATATTGCTGATATCGAAATGACGGTGACAACCTTCCTTAACTCAGATGAGATCGATGATGATTTCAAGAATTTAACTGGTATAGAGTCAGAAGAATTACAAACTATAAAGGATAATAAGAAAAAAGAACAATTCCCTGAAGGTGGGTATTCCTTAGTAGGTAGGGATCATCAAACATATAGAGGATACTATGCTCCGGTTAGAAACATCATTAATGGTGACCTTTGTGAAGCTTATCAAAACTTGTCAATATTAGAACAAAACCTAATATGTTGTAGAATCTCTAGACATAATGTAACTCGGGATGATATCATAAACGCGATGAATGAAGTTAGAACAAGTTATTTATAGAGTATAAAATAACTACTATATCAGTATATAAGAAAGGTATTTATCGTCATTAAAATTATGTAAGTGTATAACATATTACATTTTGAGATTTGTCTTCTAAAAAAATCGGAAACAAGTGCATCTTTATCGCATTCATGTTTTCGAAAATATTAGTTAACATGTTATAATATGAGTTATAGAAGTGATTAGTTATATCTATCCTTTTTAGTTCTATTTAAATCAATTATTATTAGGTTCGTTAGTGTTAAAGAGTTTGTTTTTCATGACTATGCAGTGAAATTTGGTAATTGCGATATGCTAGTTACATCTAAAGTAGATCCCAATAGATGACTTTGATATACGCTATCCACTAATCTATGTACTATTAAGGCATCCATAAATGTTGGGAATCCCTCAAATTCAAAGCCTTGTAGTAAAAATTGTGAAGGTAGACTTGGAATCTTTTTAGTATTATAATGGAAATCCGCTATACTTTCATAAAGTCGGAAAATATTACCCAATACTGCATTGTAATTTGTTAAATGATAAACTTCCATGATTTCTTTACCTGCATCATACATATTCATATCAGTCTTTGGCTGTGTATTATATTTGTCACCATTGTTAGCTATCGGTACATCATTAGCTCTAATACCACTATAATACAATACTAGATTCGATATTTCTGCGAAACCTGCATCACCCTCTAATTTTACATCACCTTTAGTACCATGAATATCGATTACTAAATTTTTAGTAAATTTTTTAGTTGGTTTCCCACCCTTAATACTACAAGATACAGGTACATTACCTCTCATCAAAGTACCTTGAAATAATAAATGATCTGGTACACTTTTTTTAACTTTCTGTCCCGTCTTTTGACCATGTTCATCAACGATATCTTGTTCTGGAATATTATTGAAAACCATACTATTTATTTTACTGAAATATGATCCCGTCATATATTGTAAGATATCTATTGTATGACCAAATGTATTTGTTACTAAATCATTACCATTACCCATTTCATAGATATAATTTGGTGATTTATTTGGTCTATCATAACCGTACCATCCACCGTTCCCAGTTAATTCAATTGAATTGATTTCACCAATATGACCTTGAGAGATTAATTCTTTAGCACGTAAAATATAAGGTGATTTTCGACCTTGTAAGGATATAATTGTTTGTAAACCACGACTTGCTGCAGCTTTATAAATTTGTTCCGCTTGATCTAAATTACAAGCCATTGCCCATTCTAGAAATAAATATTTCAAATTTGGATTACTCTTGGAATACTCTAATAGAGGTAATATTACAGAATAATGATATGAGGTTTGAATTGAAATTACAATCATATCAACCATTGCTGTTGCAGCAAATGATTCTAAAGTTGGGAACGCAGTTGCATTAGTTAGTTTTAATGTTTTTATTGTCTCTAATGCCACTTCTAATTGTGGATTATATAATGCTGTGATCTGATACTGTGAGGATAATTGTAAAATTGCTGGATAATGAGTTTTCACAGCCCAACCCTTCTGATGTGATAAACCAATAAAACCCACTTTTAATGGTGCAGAATTCGGTACTGTCGATACAGAGGATCTTTTATTATAGTCCATTTCTTCTTCTTCGTGTATCACTAAATGGAAGAAGTTTAATCTATATGAACTGTATCTTAGAGACCTGTTATGAGCCTTTAATGTTTTAGTTTGTTAGTGATTCAAAGTCCAGATCTGATAAATGAATTTTTTTGTTTGAATAAATAAACAAAAAAATGGAACGAAACCAGAAAAATGAATACAGATATTAAATCTATCAATTAATAAAGAGAGTATAAACTCTGGATAATAAAAATCTATAACTATCTTGTTTGAGTATCTCTCGACCAAGTATCTTATAATACTTTCAAATACCAGTTCTTAAAATAGTATTCAATAGGCGGAATTTCTGTGATTAGCAGACTATAATAATATTTTTTCTTTTCAACTTATTGAAAATTTAAAGAGCTTGTCTGGTGATATGAATAACTTTAGTGATTATTTAGACTAACTTCGATGGTCAGTCTTCTTTTTTTACGATTTAAACAAGTAAACAAAATGAATCTTAAAGTAAACAAAATTAAAATATAAGAAGGAGAGTTTCTAAATATTTGTTCCAAAGAACGTCTAATAAATAATGATTAACAAACAAAAAGTTCTGAAATGCAAAAATTAAAATAATATATTGAATAAAGCACAGGGAAAAAGAAAGAAATAGTTAGTAAGACTGTTATAAGTGAGATTACCAGCTCTCGCAGCTTTGAATGAATAAGAATTGTTACCGTTATATCATTAATAGAATGAGACAGAAAACCTTGCTATTGTAATAGAAAATACCGTGCGATATACTACAACAGTATTAGCTTCTCAAAGGATTAAAACTATCATATAAGAATTGCCTGGGCTAAAAGTCCATTTTCCTTGATATAATCTTGTTAAATGAATGTTCAGTTCAACAGAGTACCTTAGATCAAACATAAAAACTTTTCGAAATCCTTCAGAGAGAATTGTGGGAAGTGTGGGGGGCGGAGGACAGTGGCCCGGGCTGCCGCCGCTAACAAAATTTCTTTCTTCAGTGAACACAATCAGACCAGAATTAGCAAACAGAAAGGTAGTACAACTACAAGGGCCCATAGAGGAATTGGATATCAAGATATCTCTGTGAATAATGTCAGATACGTAAAATTTGGGAATTTTAAATTAGGTTGAACCAGTTTCCTTCCCCTTCATTTGGTAAGAGTTCGTAATATTATCATTACATTTTACTGCCAGGTTGCCAGTTACAGGAGTAGTACATCAACTGACTGTCTTCCAAGTGACAAGAAGACGCCATTTTATGAATGTTCTAACTTATAGACATCGAAGATATTGGTAGTTCAAGACTTGTGAAGAATACGTTTGCTCACGAGAACAATACTATTAATTCGACACCTTGGTAGAAGAAATACACATTATATTGAATCATTTCATAATATCAAATAAAATATGTAAGGAGGAATCCAAATTTTTGTGTTCTCTTGGCAAGAGGGTTAACCTTGATAGCTTTTATCAACTACGTAGCTTTCCATAAATCGGACGACTCGACTGCGGGGTACATAAGTGCTGTAAAAACCCCACTATGACAACGTAACCCTTCTTGTTGTGGGTTTCCTTCCAATAAATTGGTCTCTCTCTTACCATTGACTCTTAAGAATATGTCCTTCTGACTTCAGTAGTTGCTGACATCTATCTGTCTCTATCGGGTTCCCGTGTAAAGTCTTCTACTCTTAGGATCTACTCAATCAGTCTGCGGTTGTTTCTGTGTACCAACAAATATTTTCAAGTTCTACGACGTTATCAATATGGACCATAAAGATCCGCTCTATTCATGTTTTAAATTCTTCTTTCACAATCAGAAACAGTTAACAAGAACAACGGTTCTCTTAAACTTGAGAAGATACAGATATCAAATGCTATCGGTACTATATTCACCAAATCGCAATAAAAAAATCTGCCGAAAGAATAATCGGGCCTACTATGAAGCTAATGTGTAGAGAATATGATTGAATAGAGCAAGTTCTACTCGAAAAACAGAAGTAGAAAATGCAAAAGCTACCAAATCGCATTATAACTTATAAAAGTTACATTTACTTAATGACTTCTTTTTATAGTATCAATAATGGTTTGTATGAATAATTGATATTTGTAAATCCTCTCTTGACCTAAATAAGGGTTTGTATACCAGTTTTCAATTAACCCTAATCTCATATAATTTCGCTGCAAATTATTTTTTTAAATACAAACAAATTTTTTAATAGCGCAATTTGCGGGCGAAATGAGCCATAAACAATAGCCACTTGGGATGAGCTCGTGCAATTCTGAGGGTCTGATGATTAAACCATAATGGCCGGTGATTGATGTCAAACATTTTATATAATCTGGAAACAGTTAAAATTTTTGAGATGTCTTACCTTTCTGTTTCTTGATAGTTTTATCTGAACTCTTATTCGAGGATATATGTTATAGAGGTAGATCCTTAACAGATATATTACGTTGGAGTAATGAATATAAGTATATGAGAATAGTCATCACATAAAAAAATACTATACTTTAACCAAATATTTACAAATAACAACAAAAATCGTACTAATTTTAAAACAATATATTCATTCTGATATAATATGAAGTGGGATTTTTTCCTAGGTGAAAACTCGAGAAAGTTTTTTCATTTCCATTTGGCAATGATTACATGTATATTCTTAGGTAACTATGGTCGTGAAGCTGTCACTGCCTTATCTACTTATAAACCATCATATATAAGTGCAGGAACAGTTTTATGGAGTAACTGCGGTGGTTGTATACTAATGGGTTTATTTCAAGCAATGAACGCTGAAACTGGTTGGTTTACCGATTATCCAAATCTTTTTGCCGCTGTTACCACGGGTTTCTGTGGTTCTTTTTCATCATTCTCAACAATGATGATTGAAGTCTTTGAATACTCATCAAGTTTAACTCCGTCAAATCTTAAAAATCATACAAAACTACCAAATAGAGCTTATGGTATAATGGAATGGTTATCTGTTGTCATCATAGAGATTTCTGTTTCGATGTGTGGTTTAATCTTTGGTAGATTCTTAGGTACAGAAATTGTCATCAAGGCTGCTACAATAGAAGAAGAAATATTCGATGAAGAAAATAAATCTATCAAGAAAAGACCTCATCCAATGGTTGACAAAGTAATGAAATTTGTTTATATTACTACAATTGTTGCTGCGGTACCACTTATTATCTTGATTGTTATTTTAGCTGCCTATTACGACAATTATTCCCGTAGTAAATGGACTTTACCAGCTTTATTTGGTATATTTGGTGCGTATGGTAGACTATATATATCCAAATGGTTTAATCCGCTAAACAAGAATTTTTATTATGGTACATTTATTTGCAATGTAACAGCTACATTATTATCGGGTATCTTTACAATTGTATTACGTGGTAAATTACATCATGATAACCCTTTACCAATTATTCACACTAAGAATGCATGCAGGGTGGTTACAGCATTAATGGGAGGTCTATGCGGTAGTTTAAGTACAATGAGTACATTTTCAAACGAAGCTTACAAGTTACCATTACCAAGAACTATAATATATTATACTGCTACCATTGGGTTGTCATATATTCTATTAGTTATTACATTAGGTTCATATTCATGGACAAGAGGTTTAACAGCTACATACTGTTAATTTTTTTTCTTTTGGGAACTTTTTTCTTCTTTATTCCAGATTTAGTACTTTTATTTTTATAGAATGCCCACAATTATCAGATATTTATTGATACCAAAGGGGCACCCATAATGATCTTTCTGAAGTAAGATTCATACCTTAAAACTGAGAAGAAGTTTTTTTAACCTTAGGAACGTTTTAATATATAAAATATACATATATTACAACTTATAAATAGTTTATTTCTTACTGATACTATAGCCATATTCAGATAGATATCCACTGTCATATATACATTTATATATTTAAAATTTTGAAAATATTAGTTATATTAAATTATGAATAATGTTATTAAAGGGTGGATATACGAAATAATTTATACAAATTTATATAAATATTCTCGCATGATTATTTGTGGGTATTATTATTATTATTGTTATTGTGTAATTTTTTAAGACGAGTGCGTAAGCTGAGATTGTTCTTTAAAAAGAGTTATTAAATTAAATTGAAGGATTAGAAGGAAATTAAAATAAGGGATCAATGTCCATGAATAATATTATTACGAAGAAATGTTACATCTCATATAGCTTACTAAATGTACTATGTGATTAAACTGATACATCATCTGGATTTGGTTTATGTGTTCTTCTAATCTTAAAGAAATTTATACCTTTATGACCATTTTCTTCAGCTGGTACTACAGCAGGTAATGGAGTAGTTATTGGCTCTTGTACAATTGGTAAAGTTGTTGCTCCTGGAATATTTTCCGTATTTGTTGCACCACTTGGATTAATTATTGGAGTATTAATGTCGTTAGTCATATTCATATTAGGATTTGGACTATAAGCATCAGGACTCATCAGTGGTTCAGGTACATTCAATGGTTCATTATCTCTATGGAAGAAATTATTATGATGTTTTTCTGTTAAGGAATCACCTTGATAGTATTGTTTTAATTTATCATTAGTAAACCAAATTGCTACTGTAACAAATTCCCATATGGAGACAACCACACTTGCCCAAGCAATACCCATTAGTGATGCACCAATTTTAGCATGACGATCATCACCATGGAAGGAACTTTTCGCCATTGCTGTTACAGCAGTTTGTAAAACAACTGCGCAAACATTAAATACACAACCAAATGCCATTAAGATGAATACAACTTGTAAAAGTACAGATGACAACCATGTTAAAATGTAAAGAATGAATGAAATACCAACAAAAGCTAATGCGATCCAAAAGAAACAAAATGAAAATCTACTTAAATAATAAAATGCATCTCTTTCTGAAATGAATCTATGTGGAACATTATCATGTGTCTGAAAGTTATCAACTGGTGAAATTGGATAAGCTGGAGCTAAACTCTGACTGCAGACAGTTTTACCATCTGTTACACCACATGCACCCCAAAAAGTCCATCTAGTTAAGTCTGCTGCATTTGGAATACCGCTTGTATCAGCTTCAACCCAATAATATCTATTAATTGGATAACTTTGTGTTGTGCCTGATATTATTATTAAAATAAGTAATAGTACATTACCTGCAAAAAATAATAATGTTATCAATTGAAATATTAATTTCGTTGAAAATTTCATTGTTTATTGATGTTATGGTATCTTAATTTATTATTAATATATTTAATTGTTTTTTGTTTATTCCTTTGTAATACAATGGTTTTTTCTTTTTCTTTTTATATATATATATTAACGATGATGTTTGGTTAATTTTGAATTAAAGGGTTCACGAATGGCTCAATCAAAAATTTTCTATCGGGTATTAAGTATATATACTATTTTTCCTTAAAATATTATTTTTTTGTTGTGTTGTAAAAAAAGCTTAAACTTGTCTATGAGAGTACTATTGGTAGGAATAGATAGGGATGAGCTCTAAACGGAATATTAATTAAAGGATACAACTTTTTATAATAAGAAGAAAAGACTGATGCGATTGTTAACTGCTTCTTATTTTTTTTTTTGAGAAATGTAAAACTTTAAGCCATGTATCTTTCAAAGAAAACAATTAAAACATCCGAAGGGAATAATGAAGAAGAATGATGCAATAAGAAAGAAAGTTATAAAAAGTGCAACTACAGTTATTTTTTTTTTATTTGATCCGATTACAATGTTAATGATAGAATTTTCATTGATATGTTCCAAGTTTTGGTATTATTTTGGGGGTCTAAACAAGGATAAGATCAATTCTTAATTGTGGAGTTAAAATTTGTTGATCAGTGAATATACTATCCTATTTTTTTTCATTTGATGTCATTCTTCTTCTTGTTTCCTTCTGAAATTAAATTCTTTCCATCCCCTCAAAACTTTCAAACAATAACAACAGAGCAGATGAGCAAAACAAAAACAAAAACATAAACATAAACAATAACAAAACACAATACCGGAAACAAACGTAAGGGATGAAAAATGATAATTTTGAACTCCTTGGTCGTAAATAATGTCGTAGAATTCACTACTCCTACGTTTTGTGCATAATAAACTGTACGTATCGTCTGGCTCTCACATCGTTGGAGACGTGACGACGAAAAATAGTTATGTCCTAAATGCACTGCGGGCTTGTTGTATAGCATATTTTTTTGGCTGCAGCCTTTCAGTTACAAGGGACAACTGTCACTGGAAAGTATTGTATATAAGATAATTTTTTTCTGGCAGAATATCATGTTGCACGGGAGGTATGACTTTCATTTTTATTCGTACAAAGTTATATTTCTTTTGAAAAATTTTGATTAAAAAAAAAAAGCGAATCATCGATTTGACAAAAACCCTAACTTGTAAACCCTATAGTCTTAAGATGAGTTAATAACTGAACAAAAAGTTTATTTGATTCATAATTAGTGTATGAAGGTTAAAAGTTATGCATTATTAAATATCTGTTGTCATGAAGATAGGACATCTTTAGAAATCTTGTTAGTAGATATATGAGCAGCTTTAGGAAGGGGTAAGTTAACGAAAAAGAGAAGTATGAAACTAGATCACCAGGGGGTATAAAATATGTGCTCCTGTCTATTCAAAAAACAAAACAGAATTACTATTATGACATTATTGGTTCTTATTACCTTTTAAATTTACCTAACATACTACATTGTTAAAATTTTGACAAAGAATCCTTTGCTGTATGATTTCACGATGTGGTAGAAGATTATCGTATTATATATTATGTATCTAAACAATAGCAAAAATAGTAACCACCTTTACCCAATTTACCGCCGTGAGGGTAACCAGGTTCGTAAAGGCCAACAGAAAACTGCTCATTGCAAACCCATCGGCGGCTAGTTCCTGAACCGAGACGCAACACTACATCACGAATCCGTTTTTACCAGATAAATACAGACGTAATTATAAGAGAGCACTTATTGATAGTGCAACTTCAAGATTTTATTCTAAAATACGACTGATTACATATATATTAATGTAGAACCTTCTTAATATATGCTCAGGGTCTAATGTACATCGTTACTTTATAACTACTAAGCGTCCGAAATGCTTACCTATTACAGTATCTTTATATCCTGGACAGCTCAAAGATGATTAAATAGAAACGAGACTCTTAACTATGTGTGTTTTTTGGGCTACTTTGCGGAACGCGTCACTAGATCTATTCCGCTCTCTTAGCTTCCGGTAAAAAACGATTCACCATTATATTCATTTGTTAATTAAATTTCTCATGTGCCGTTGTTCCAGCTTCTACTTTCATCATCATACGCGTTACCGCACAGGCCGTTGCGTGAACAAAGCGCGCCAAAAAGAAAAAAAAGAAGAAAAAAAGAAAAAGAAAATAACAATACGAATAACTAATATTATATAAGATTCATTACTTTTCAAAGAGCGGTAATTGTAAGAAATGTTCTTTTTTTGTCAAAAGAAGCCAATACAAGAAAGTAATACCAAAAAGGTGTAAACGCTAATTTCTATCCATTTTTTCATTCGAGTATATAATATAGGTTTAACTATTTCTCGATCCCTCATTCATTTTTCTAAACTTATTTATTAATCCGAACACCCTCCCTTTTGTTCTAACGTGCACATCCTTACATTTTACTATATCACAATGTTATCCATTTATGAAACTCGTAATGTATCTACTACTACTATGAAAAGATCACATTTTGATATCGAATCTCCTTCTCCGGAATTACCAAGTAAGAAAAAAATAAGGCATAATAATATAAATTATAATAAGAATAATAATAACTCAAATAATAATAATAACAACATTCAAATTTTTAAATCTATATTAACTCCTGCTACTACGCCTGCTACTTCTTCCTCTAATGATAATACCGAATGGCTAAAACTACGACAACAACAGCAACAAGATCAACAATTACAAGTACAGACATACTCTAACAAAAATATTTATAATAATAGTAATCAATTTGACAATAGTAACGATAATGAAATTTATTCAGAAGTTGAAGATTATATGGTAAAAGGATATTACGATAGTAATATAAATAATAATACCGCTACAATTACAACTATAGATTCTTCAATTACTCAAGAGTATTACAATAATAACGAACAAAATTATAACGATAATAACGCACAAACTTTTCATACTCAATATAGTTTATATGATTTAACTAATGAAGAAATCGACATGTTAAGTTTACAACAACAACAATTTCAATTACAACAACAACATTGTTTGCAGGATCAACAAATGGAATATTAAATAAATAAATAAAAAAAGGGTTTTTTTCACTAAGGCATACTTCTTTTTTTTTCTTTTTTGAATTTTTTTGGCATATAAAACTAATAAGCATAATTAACTAATTTCTACACTACTAAAGATAAAGAAACACAAATTATATATACATATACACACATTATCTATCATTTAATTTTAATGTTTTAAAGTTTTTACAAAAACTACTCAGCAGTCACTGAATATATTTACTGTCATTGAAAATATTATTACGCGTTAAATAGTAATTAAACAGAAAATAGCATGCCTGAATAAGTGTAATATTTTTCCATTTATATAAATTTAAAAGAGTCGCATATTGGTAAATTCATAAAAATTAAACGAATTTTTGTTTAAGTGCGTTAAGAATATACATCTACAAATAACTGGAAATATTTAAAAATGTATCGGCACATGAAAAATTTGAGTGTTATATTTTAACTTTACAACAACATTGTTATGTAGAAACAACACCACAATGAACCTAAAATATAACATACTTTAATATGAGTTAGTAAAATTGCTTATGTTTAGTTATTATTGTCAAGTAAAATAACGCTTCGTAATAAACGATAAAATTTGTGGCACCAGTCCAAAAAAGAAAAGTCTCCAGGGGGCGAGTCGAACGCCCGATCTCAAGATATCTTGTGTTAAACATTACAGTCTTGCGCCTTAAACCAACTTGGCTACCTAGAGTACTTTTTTGAAATTTCCCAAAAATAGCTATATATATTAATGGCTATAAAACTAACATTAAATTCTTTTATAAGGCGTTATAATTGGTCTTCCAGAGCAATAATCATGTCCACGTAAAGAGAAATTAATGTAAAATAGGATTTGAAAATAAATAATAAGAAGTTTGAACAATTATCATTAAGGTTAAGCACTATTGATGCTTTAAATAATGATTTTAGGATGCTTATGTGACTTTTTTTTGGCATGATTAGTAACTAAGTTTATTCTTATTCTTATTAAAATTCATTACAAATTAAGGTATATGAAAATAAATATAATTTAAAAACTATTAAAATACTATACGTTTTGTAGAAATGACCTGTGGGACAAAAATGATTGGGACTAACTAAGAGTTAGGGTTTTCTATTCGGAGTAGCTATAGTAAATAATAAGAGTCAGATTATGGATATTATTCTGCGTAACATTGTAGCATAAGGTCCCCCTACAATTGTTAAGTTGGCATGTGCTTATAATATGAATATAGAACTTAGAAACCTCATAATGCCCATTTCAACAGTTTTATGCCCATATTTTCAACAAATAATAAAAAAAACATACAAAATTAATAATCGTCATTTTTTGCAGTTCCATTCTATTTTTTACTCATGATGTTGTGGCTTCTAAAAATTAACTTTTACGGAAGTAGATAACATACAAAACTTAAAAAGTATTGTGAAAATTGAAGTTTAGTCTATCGAAATCTTAAACAATTGATGCAATTTTGAAATTAATAATTAAAGATGAGACACCCTAATTGATGAAAATGGTATACATCTGCATTACCGTTATACACTTCGAGTAACTTTTGTATGTATCATCAGACCATAGGAAAAGCATAAAGTGGTTGGTCTTAATTGGATATGTTACTGTTGGAAATTATTATTGTACTGTTATGCGCAGTAATCTCGTGCAATACGATATTGCTGTGAAGATTTTCATATA